>UZAN01042954.1:0-12974 GCA_900618425.1 Echinostoma caproni
ACGAGTAATCTCGATGATCGGATGAGTGAACAAACAACAACTATGCGGTCATGATGAATCCGATTTCTGGTTTCATGATGAAATTGTTTCTAGAAATCTGTGATATGATGTGACTTCCTTTTATTTTACCAAGACAACGTTCGTCCCATGTAGCGATATATATTATGATATATACGTATGAATACGAATCGCTGAAAAGGAGCTAGTTCGCTACTCGGTTGTTTTGTTCCAACTGTGCTCTAGGGGACTGTTTTGACAACCTTCATTCTGTTTTTCGTTTTCTTGCAAACCACGGCAGAAATGCCGTTTTCATAGTGTCGGTCAAGGTTCCTCAATTTGTTTTTTGCTCTTTGTCCCGTACTTCCGATTCATATCACCACTTCAGATGTGCCTCAGAGAACAAAGGGTTTCCCCGATCCGAAGAACGAGCTAGCGATTCGGTACAGTTGGGTGTAGCGTTCGCCGCGACCAGTATCACAATGACTGTCGCAGACGAGACCGGACGTGCCCTATTCCCCAGGGATAGCACTCCGTCGCACTCCGTCGCCAATACTGGCCAATCGGTCCGCATGGACATGTCACACAATCCGCCGATCATTTCAGCACAAGCCGGGGGCAAGTTGGCCGTAAAGTGTCACATGGATCTGTCCAATCCGAGACCGAAGATTCAATGGCGATTATATCGATGTCCAACGCAAACCATCAATATCAGTGAACCAATTCCATTTAAAGAATTGACAAAGGAATGTGTGATTGAAACAATTCAAGGTAATTATCACATTTTACGTGTTCTCTTTTTTAATTTTAACTCAGTAGATTACCTATTTTTGTACCCACTGCGTTGATTACAGTGCCATTACTGAATACTTCGAACCAGTTAACCAGCAGTACTATTTCATTAGAACAAAGATCAATCGATCACGTCCATTATTCAATCAAACGGGATGAGGAAATGAGGTGATTCGAAGCGTAAAGTGCATCAAAAAACCGTTTTGGTGTAGAGCCACACGAAAGGCACCATACTGCAATGGCATCCGAATGGGTCAGCTTATCCATCGAGCTTGTGTTCCGCTGCACCATCCGTCGAGCTGGTTCGGGACAGAAATAGACAATGGTCTACAAAGAATGAAGGAAGAAGTTCATTCTGTTTTACCTGAGAGGGCAGAACAAAACGACGATCACTAGGCAGGCTTCATATGAACTCAAATGGTCAATCTGTACCCCAGGATCGATTACCAGTTTAATTGAACGCGCTCGTTGTGCGTTTGTCATAGGAATCGTCCTGCTGTGTATTGGAACTACAGTTGCAGTCGGTGCACGGGCTGAGATGATGAATAAATAGCTTTTGGAACTGCTTTCCCTTTCCCATCGAACATAAAAGACCATTGATGGGACTCCAGTCAACAAGAGAGAAATGATTTTTTTTTCTGCAATGACTGAGACAAGCAGCGTGACAATACGCATGAGGAGAGACCTTAGATTTAGAGGTTGACAGAATTTTTGAAACTGCCATTCATTCATTTGTGAAATCCCCTGAATAGCTCGTAACAAAGAGGTTTAACAAGTAACCACCGAATTGATGGAGAGCAAGTTACGAGGCAAGGTGAGGAGTGAGCAGAGAGAGAGAGAGAGGATCGCGGATAGAAGACAAAGAATCGAGCAGAGATTGGAACATAGGAACAGCGGTCTACTGATCACTGCCCACCATGCACGATGCAATGAGCAGCCCGGTCCCGATGAACAATGCAGTATGGAATTCATTTCAGTTTATGTTTTCACATGTATGAATAAAACCCAAGTCTTACTATCCCCAGATTAACTGGATGAGCCGAAAACGTTTTGCGTGAAGGTAGAGTCAGAAAGCTTATTGGTCCAAATTAACAGTTGAAAAAGTCAGGGCAGCTAGTGCTGCCTCGGGGACCCAATTGATAGAGGGCATGCTGAACACAGATGTAAACGGAGCGGGTTCGATTCGGGTTCCAGTTCAACCGAGAACTTGATTTGTCTTGTGAAAATAATGTGAGAACTTTTACGAATCAATGTGAACTGGTAACGTTTGTCTTTTCTATTCATGTTCAACGGACGGATGTCAATAAGTTCAATCATGAACTGATCTTCTGTTATTCACTCACTGAGATTTGAGTTTAAAAATTTTGTTGTGCTCAAATATACAAAACGCATGATTTAGGAATTGTGGAATCAATCGCATTCATGATATGTTTTTTCTCTCTTAATAATGGAAAATGAAGTGATTTGGATGATGTTTCTTTCAAATTTTGTTTCCGTAAAACACCTCGTGAAGTGCTTGTGAAGCACTTTTATCTCAGTTTCTAACCGGCCGATTAATTTTACGTATCCACCGATCAAACGCACGCGATTGTTCTCTACGGAGTACTATATTAACCCTTCAAAATATTGTCCATGGTTGGCACATTGCATGTTTTTAGTCACTTGTTTTATTGGAACGTAACTGAACAGATGAGCATAACTGAGGTCGTTACAATGAGGTGATTTACTGTTGCACAACAACGACAGCATTAGCATTTACATTATAACATTTGATACCGGGGTATCCTGCGAATACCTGTCTTCTTGTGTTTGGTTTCGGGTAAAGGAATACTGTACTTTGATCTTGCGCCTGCATTTATCTAAATCCTATTGAAAACACTGCATCTTTACCGGGTTATCCCAAAAGCCCGTGTGCAAATTGAAAAGAAAAAAGACCAGTTCTCATTTCTGGGGCAACTATTCCCCGAGGGACTGGCCAAAGGTTACGTGCCAAGGGGTACCATTGGTCTGTATGTTAATTACGACCGACCGACCGACTGCGTACAATTATCCAACTCACTTGCATGACCTGACCGTGGCAGGGAACCCCGTGAAACGGAAATCGTTTTACATTCAAATTATACAGTAGCGGTCAGTAATCATCAGTCATCCTAGGTGGCGTGGTTTACGACTTATAAAATCCGTCGGAACACACACACACAAACACAATCTTTCGTTCACTCTCAGGGACGGCTGTGCTACCACCGGATTTGAGCACTTCACTCGTGATTATGAACTCAAACCGACCCCGTGCATTTCGGATGACGTGTGGTTTCTGGTATATCAAATGAAATCATTTCCAACCGTCTAATAGAAACCTACTGTTGATCTCAGAATGATAAACAACTGTTGGTCCCGCCAGAAACTATCTCACTAAGGTGACCTTAAACCATCTAATTGTAGTATGCTATAAGAAGTAGTTCAGTCATAAAAAGAAAACAATTTTCTAATGCTGGCAAAACAGATGAAGACAGAAGCGATGACGCTTTACAAAAACGCAAACTAACTGCCCCCTGATCAATGGCAATTGTTGGACGAGTCTTCCCATCATCTGTCGTAATCTGAGCAAGTTTTTCTACAGGGATATGCAAGTTAGAAAAAGCCACTGTATCATTCCCTCCATGATTGAGTCATTTCTTTTAGATGAAAGGTTCATACGTCTCGAAAATTTCTGTTATTTGGAACAAATAAAATGATTTCCGGAGCTTCCAGTACAGTCGGTTAACTGCGTAACTTACTGCTGTGGGTACTTTCATGTAACTGGATGTGATACAACAAAGAGCGTGATTTGCTTACCGGCACCTGTACAGTGCCACATTGACCCCTAATGGTAAATAGATGTTCCGGCCAATGAAACATGGAGTTATATCACAAAGTTCTCCTTATTTAACATGCACTAATCAGTGTAGGGGAAAAAGCCGCCTCCCATTTGGTAGAGAAATTCAGGAAAGCCCTCGTGACAATATACGCAGCAGCGCAATCCGTCGTGTTACACACGACTTGGTTTTCTGCCATTCGCACTGACTGTGAGCTGTGCTCATTCTGGAATTCTCGTTTCATTCAGCTCACATGGTCCTAATTCCTCCACTGCTCAACCAGGCCGGGAGATGCTCACAGACTCGCTCAGATAAACGTCTGCTCGTGCGGCCAATGTACCTTGCCCCACAGGAACAGGTAAATAGGTATACACAGAAAGAGACGGCAGAAACAGGCAATTTATTTTTGAGTTGAAAGCGCAGAAGTGGCCCGGAGATGAACATAATACGCAGTTTTGACACGGGGAATGCCTTTTCTACAACTGTACAGAGCTTACGTGTCATCATATCGGCATTCGTGTCATCCTTGAAAGGTTTTCACATATATTTACTGAAGTAGATCACCAAATAGAATTGATATCGCATTCTGTCACAATACTGAGCGAGGACTAATAGAAGTCTTTCTTCGCGACTACTGACAAAACTGCTGATCAGTAGTTGAAAGCATCTAAAAGGTATTCTCATGCTAACTAAGCATATCACATCGCTCTCCCAAGTGATGTACCGAAGTCCCACGTGTATGGCAGTAGATAATGTTTGTCTTCAGTTACAGTGCTTAGAGAACGATGTGTACGGGACTGACGATGGTCAGAAAATAACACCCATTAACTCCTAACTGTGATCTAGGCTAAGTCAAGCCTAGGCCAAATCGGAACATCTTGGTGGCAAGCTGAACTTAAAAACAACAAGCAATAGTGTGGAAGTGCTGTTGTGAGCATGTACAAAACAATGCACCGCAATTTGTAGCTTTATCCCAGTAGGTGTGCCAGAATGGGGCGGAATAAACAGCTCCAAATGAAAAAAACTAAGGGTTACATCCCCCTGACGAGTGAACCAATCCCAAAAAGGAGGTAGTGCCAAGGTTCACATGTGCAAGCGGGTCAACAGATGAATTGGATAATTAGTCGAAATACTACCAATCCGTGGCAGGAAATGAAACAATTCCCGATAGTTAGAACCCACAATAACACAAAATCTAATACATAAGTACTGGTGTCTGTGATTTCGCAAGGGAGAAAACAGGCGAGCTAAAAGCAAACACTGAAACGGTCGAGTTTTGAACTGACCTCTGATAGGGCCTGGAACCGGGGTCACGGGAAGGAATGAGATAAAACAACTGTGTTAATAAAAAAAAGAAATGGTTTGATGGGTGGTGAATGGGTGTGGGATGTATGGGTACAATCTACTAATTATTGGGCTCGGATAATCCCTGATGCTATTGGGGTCGGTAAAAACGTGGGTTTGGCGATAAACCGACTCAAAAATATCCGAATCGATTTGGAAAAGTGATACTTTGCACATCTATAAAACAAGGTCAGAAATAGTTTAAAAAATTGAGAATCACCTGCTGGTGTTCAAGCAAATCATTATCTGCGGAGAATGCACTGAACAAAAACATATTTTATTCCTCGATTTCAAAATCGGTCCCAGGGCAACCGAACGGAAGTGCTTCTGCTATTCAAGGCCATTTTTAGATGGCTACTTAACTCAGTGATAATGTTTTTCCCTACCAATCGAAACGCAAGCGATGCGTGACCCGCAAAGGGAATAAACGCAGTTTGCACGGCTGATGAGCTTCAAAAATGACGAAATAACTTACCTTCACACATAAAAGTCCCATGCGCACAGAATTTGATGAAAATATTATTTTCGGATAAATGATACGTTTTTGGTGGACGGCAACAGAAAAGGAATTTGTATTCACTGTCGGACAAAACGAGATATGCAATTACTAAAATTAGGAAATAAATTCTCTTTTTGAATGATTTACCTTTAAATTGAGGCTGAAACTATTCGACCAATTGAAGGCAGCGTTACACTTACTTTGATATCGCTCTGTTTATCCATTCATCTATCTATCTATCTATCTATCTATCTATCTATCTATCTATCTATCTATCATCCATTTATCTATCTATTTATCTATCTAATGAAGTAAATATTTTCACGTGTATCTCAGCGAACAGTCTTTCTTGGAGTTATTTTGAAAGGATCTTCCATTATAACCGTCAGAAGCAAGTAACCGAATAAATCGAGAATACCATGAATATTTGTCGAAATGACTATTCAGCACAATAGTTGGAGTCATTCTCTATTTAAGTATCATTATCATTTTGTTACCAAATGGTTTTTCTCCATCGTGTTCCGCTAAATCATCCTGAAAATACAACAGTCCTATTGGCTAATTATAGCTTAGCTTATTCTGACTTGATGCTTTTTGTCTGCCTCCTCCCTCTTTTTGTAGGTGGCGAGGAGAGTGTGCTCGATAAAACTGTCATTCAGAGTCAAATTGTCCTCGCACTGAACTGGACACATCACGGAGACATTATCGAATGCATGGCTGAACCGCAAGTCCCCTGGGCTTTAGGCCCGGATCATATGTCTGTACACATCAAGGACGGTATCACTCAGCCACGATTACGCGAACGTGTTTTGATGAACATCCAATTCGCGCCATTATTTCTCCGTCCGGCGCAACATTTAAATTGGCCGGTAGAAAAGATGCACGTCGGTTTATTTGAACATCGATTGCCTCAATATATCGTGGTTGACGGTAAGTCAGAACGGATGTTGGGGTGTGTGCGTAGAAAGCATTCGATAGTAAAATAGATGTTGGAAAATTGTTATCAACATCTGAGTTCAACAGGCAGCCCAACGTTGTTCAAGTTCTGTTCTGTTGAGCATTAGCTTCGTTTATCCGACTACTACTCAGTGGAGGAGTAAGCAGCATGCTTTCTCTAGTGAAAAATCGACTGTTAATGCTTCAGAATTTGTTGCAACCTATTGATAATGTTTGTTATCAGGGATTGGATGTGACTGTTGACCTCATTCGTGAGCGTTCAATAATTTCCGTTGCCTATGCGGCCTTTAAGTTGCAAATGTCGAAAGAAAAGGTCAATGAAAAATCGAGATCCTCCGATCCGTTCCGGAAACAGTGGGGACTTTGCACGTTCAAATGTTGACACAGAGACACTCGAAAAATAAGGATTCTGTCATTAAAACATGATAATAGCCCACTGAGTTTCGAATATTGACAACGGCCTGTCGAAAGTATAATTGTTTGTTATGCACCGTTGCACGTACGTGAATTAAAGAATGAACGAAGATCTCAACTAAGGTAATCGACTCCTGTCATCATCCGATGCCTCATCACGACCGATCTGAGTCTAAACCGTATCAACTGGTATGGACAGCCATACACGAGCACATTAAACATAAGTCAATCTTGGTTCGGTATGCAAGAGTGAGTGAGCGTGCGCGCACACACCCATACACACGCATACACGTGCATCAAGCAAGCACAATCAATCGAGTGATGTTCCGCAGATGATGAATATGTTGCTTATCATGCTCCAACTGATCATGTGATTTAGGGATGCGCACGCACGTATCAACGCACACTGGTAATGCCCAACATCATATAGGGTGTGAATGTGAGTGTGTCCACGTCTGACAGACAGGATGGACAACGGGAGGCTGGGTTTCTCGGGTCGGTTACTGCTCCAACTAAACTGACTTTCTTGACGAATCGGGGTGACAGTTACATCAAGTTGAATGACAGTTCATTGTCTTCTCGTTTTTGGCATTCGGTCATCTGAAGTAACAGGGCTGGGGTTTTCGCATGTAGAAAAGTAAATCGACCTCGATTAACTATTAGACTATGGATGTAATTCGCTTTTTGGGATATTCACTTATGAGCATTCATTTCGTTTTAGATGAAGATGTTGCATCAGTACAACTCGTCATTCACATTTTTCTAGTGAAATGGATCAAGTTTATTATATAGAATCGGCATTGTTTTCAAATGCAACTTTTTCTAGTTACATCGAAGGATCGTAGGCAACTGCACACGGATAGCTAGGCTCATACTACCATGTGGAAAATTAATTTGGAGGATTAATAGAGTGTACATTATTGAACGAAGGCGTTCCGTTTTCGGGGTTGATCAGTGATTTTTGTGCGATGGAAATGGTTGTGATAGGCAACAAAGAGCACTGGACAGCTGTTTCGTCCTGTTTGGGACTCGTCAACAGTGCGTACTTATTGTGTCCCTGTCAGGACTCGAACAGCGATTCTTCGGGCTGGGACTTCAAACCCTTACCCTTGGGCTACACGGTCGATGGTTATCACCTTGTGCGAATGGCTCAATCAATTTAGATGGTGAATGTTTGGATTAGCCCATTCGGTTTTTCACAGGCACCAGGCACTGTCCAGTGCTCTTTGTTGCTTATCACAACCATTTCCATTGCACAAAAATGCAAAAAAACAGTGGGGAATTAACGATCTCCCAAGGAGTGAAACCCACTCACATCGAACATCATTAACAGTGCCTGGTGCCTGTGAAAAACCGAATGGGCAAATCCAAACATTCACCATCTAAATTGGTCAGTGATTATTTATAATAGACATAGTAAACCTGTATGATCGTGACATTTCTTCGACTTTCAAAGTCAGTTTTATTATGAGTGATTTAACAAAAGCAAAGCTTGTCATGCCCCATAGGATTTTTACAGAGTATTTCGGATAAGTTTACAATGAGAAAATAATAATAATAACAATTTGCATGATCACTCACGGGTGTCGAACTGTTCAGTATTCTAATGCTTCATCAAGTTGCGATTTAAATAGTTCAACTGTAGGGGCACACAATACATGGGATGGAAGAGAATTTCATGCACCCCATACTCTGGCTGCAAACAGGTGATGCCGGCAATCAAGGTGGCTGTTCTGGGTCTTCACCTTTTTGAGATGTCCCCTCAGGTGACCACTTTGAGATAATGTCAGCACAAAACGGCAAGGATGATTGGGTTGATGTAGTATGTCAATATCAGGTCCCCCCCCCACCCCGAAGTCGATGGTACTGAGATGAGTAAAGCATAAATATTTGCAGTCTTTCTGAGTATATCTTGTTACACAGACCTTTAACCAGTTCAGTTGCCAACCTTCGCAGACGTTCTAGGTCCTTCTTGTCGCAGTTCAACCCTGGATTCCCTACTTCAACGTGCGTATCCGAATGAACATTGATAGCAAGCGTGGGAATAGTGCTTTTTCGAAGTGCCCGAAAGCACTTTTAAGTAGTCCAACTTGCTTCAGAGTCATAGATGATGCTCTGGCACAGTACATGGAACATCCTACGTTCACCTGTACCCCAACTCCCCAGTCCCTTTCATCAGTGGCATGAGTTATTATTTGGTTCCCCAGAATATAAGAGAAACGACTCTTGTGCAGTATGGGAATAACTCGATGACATTGGCGATTGACCATCGGTGGTCTTCATCGATCCTCTAGATGTATTACAGTTCTCCAGATTTTAGCGTCGTCCACAAATAGTAGTGTATTAGGCCTAGGGACATGCAGTAGGTTGTTTATAAATGGGAAAACAGACAAGGCCCCAGCACGAATCCCTATGGACCCCCTAGGACAGCGTTCAGAGCTTCAGATAATGAATCACCAACACCAACGTACATGGTGGTTTGTCGGAAAAACTCCTTGATGCAGTCGAGAACCAGACCTCTTACTCCATAATTCTAGTGTTTTCACAGTAGAGTTCGGTAGTTTACTCAATCAAATGCTTTGGAGAAGTCCAAATAAACTAGTTCCAATGGCTCACCTGCATTCGTGGTGCACAAACAACGGGGTTCGAAGCCAGGTATCCATTGTTCATCGTTGCTTCACAAACTTTATCAGAATGAGACACAGTTTCGTTGATACTTACCTTGAATTTCGCTACCTGGTTTGACCGAGAGGTCGCAAGTTCTATCGAGCGATGATTGCTATACTATAAACCGATCATACATGTTGGGCTCCAGCTGACCACTCAGTTCCCATCATTCCCCGTTGGATCACCCGTTTGTCCTGGATGCACCACCTTACCCATTGCTAATTTCAGAATGTTAGCATGCAGTTCCAATATACATTTACCATCGTTTATTGGTTTCACACCACAATTTCGACTGCATTCGTTTAAGTTACCGTCACCCCAACTCACCAAGATTGATCGGTATTCGTTCACTCCAGTCCACTCACTCCAGTTTACCACCGGTTGCTCTGTGTGAATTAGGAACGAACGCAATACGGCCGGAGGACTGGACAATGGCCACAGGCGAAATTCAGATCCCTTAGGTGTTCTCATGAGAAAATGTAAATTACCTGAGCGATACCCATAATGTCATTTTGATACGAGATGGAGGTAAGTCACAGTGTGACTTACAGTGCTCAATTCGGTCGATGGACTGGTAGGCCAATACGTAGATAACTGTAACAAAGAGTACAGATAAAAAAATCGGACAAGACGGAAGAGAATAATCGGACACAGTGAAAGCAAACTGATTATCCAAACAAGACGGAGTGATATGTGGGAGCTGATTGAAAAAGGAGTTATAGAGAAACGAAGTATTTGGTAGTGCAGCTGGAATAACGAGTGTGTATAAGATAAGTAGGGCATGATCAAAATGAGTCTCGGTTCATTGTAGCTCAGAATGTGGATAAAGCTCTACATTGTAACGATTTCGACTAGTGTTTACCGTGAAAGAGGATCAAAGCTGAAAAAAATTAGCCCGAACTTTCCTGGCGATTAATGCGTCGGGTTGATAATCAACCGTGAATAGGCTCGAATCCTAATTCACTTGGCAGATATAACCACCCGCAGAAATTCTTTGACAAGCCAACTGAAGCAGTTGAACAGAGTGATCCTAATGCGCTTCTGGAGTGTAAAAGCGTTTCGGTAGACAAGAAAATATGTACAAATATTTCCTCAATCTAAAAAAGTTATAATCAATTGACCAAAAGCATTGAATAAGCTTCGGAATGACCATTCAAACAACCATTTTCACATGACATGTTCCATTAGGGATGTCAAAGCGGTGAACCTCACTGCACTAGGCCCAATTTAAACAGATTTACTTGTTATAACAGAGTGCATTATTTCGAAACAAATACGAATAGCTATAAGAATGAGAACTTAATGAAAGAAGAGGATATTCCTGCACCCACCCCTAATGAGCCAAGCCATTGAGCAAGTGTGAGTAACATCCGGCCATGGATCTGGAATGCTGATTTATTCTTTTCGAACTTGTCATGAATGTTCCCCCCTCCCCTCGCTTCGAAACAATTTCATATAAATTGTAATGTATTATCCTATAGAAGAATCACTGCATACGAGCTTGTTTGCTACTCTATGTTTTCTTACAATGTGTAAGGATGCCATATTCAGACAAAAATATGTATATTTTTGATACCAATTCACGATTCATTTATAATAGTTTCACTAAAACGCGGTTGTGGAGGACATGAAATTTAACTCCTATGGAGCTTTTCTCTCGATACCAAATGCGAACGAACCGCCAAAACAATCTACATGTCTAATCACTTCCACATACTCGGGAGAGAGGTAGTGCGGTTAGCCGCAGACTGTCCCAGGCCGTTAGTCAACAAAGTATGCCTCAAAATTACTGGAAATCGGATGCCCCTCCATTCGCTACTTACTACTACACCTACCTCTATGTTGTAGCGTTACAGAACACGCTGTTCGCATTCACACTTCCACTTTGTGTATGCTATTTTTATCCTTCTGTTTGCAAAAGAGGCATGCCCGTGATTTTTTGTTTCCATCGGCGGAACGTAATCTACAGTGCACATCTGATACACCTGAATCTGAAAGATTTTCATACACCTGTGTGATGTGTTTGGGACATGTCGGTATAACCATTTATTTGACCAGATTTCGCATTTCTAATAAACATTTATTACCATCACTCTCATTACCCCATCAATGTTAAGTCACGTGACTTCGCATTTTCCTTATTCATTTGCAGGTGGTTCGGTGGATTTGGACCTTGAACCATCAGCCAATCCGGAGGTGACCAGTTTCGTCTGGTACAAGAACGAAGACCTCCTGCAGTTGACAAACACCATCACGTCCAGTTCATCTGAGCAGCAACAGCATCAGCAGCAGCAACAACAACAACAACAGATGCGTATTTATGCTCACAATTCCGTTCTACGCATTCGACCAGTTCGGATTGTGGATATGGCAAATTACACATTGCTGGCCACAAACAGTTTGGGAACTGCTCGATTTCGTTTCTTTCTCAATGTGACGTGTAAGTTACCGTTCTTGGGTCAGTGTGTGATGATTGGTCGTGTGATTGAGTGTCTCCGGGCGATGCATCTCACAAACATTCCAATGTTCCTCTGTATAGGAACAAAGTGTCTTGGGCAATAATCTTTCGTATCAATCGGTTGAGCTTCATCATTTACCGCTGATCTAATCACTTTTAACCACCAAGGCGTTGCGCTCGGGAAGCCAGATTCTTGTGCTACGGTAACCATGTGCTTTCAGAGTCAAATACATTATTATTATCATTATTATAACTGGACAGGTTATATCAAGTAGTCAGGTTTTAAATTTTTATGGTTGCGTCGTGACTCTGCGGGATTATTACTTGGGTGAGTAAGTCACAATATTCATATATTCAATGCTCTATCATGAACCGACTGAGTGAAACGGCCTACACCATGGTCACGTGATTGGTACGGTTGCGTTCTACTTTTCACTCTCCACTTGCCTGGTTGGTTCTTATTCCTTAATGTTGGACTAGCTGTGCAGGAATCCCTATATGATGTACACCGGTTACTGCGATGAAAACAAAGGACGAGTACTGTGTTATGTGGTGTTAACTCGTGCCTAGCGGATGAGACTCAGTGATCGGACTGTGCATTCTAGTCAAGGTCAGTAGTTGATTGTGTCAGTTCAACTTATTTAGACTGTCGGTTCATATTTGCCACACAGAGTGAACATGCTGCTCGCCATGGGAAGCACCTGAGAACATCACTTGTTTGGAACCACCATTATTGATAACCCCTAAATCACCTGAGATTTAAACCCTGACATGAGCAATTGTCGGTTTGATATGTTGATAAAAAATAGCCGTCCGTAGTGGCAATTTAAAGCTTCCAAATGTCCACCATCGATTGGTTGTTTCTCGATCCGTAGTGGAAACCTGTTCTAATTATCTGCCGAACCAAATAGACGATCTGTGTGTGTGTGTGTGTGCGTCGCATGAAAAGGTCTGGACAGACCCTTAAAATATGTGTCCTTTCCTCCAGTCT
>UZAN01042954.1:13518-30408 GCA_900618425.1 Echinostoma caproni
CCACCACCACCACCACCACCACCACCACCACCACCACCACCACTGTTTACCCTTGCCCCCGAACACCCTCCCAATACACAAAACGTGGAAACTCAATCAATTATTGCACGTTTCCTGAAAAGGTTGCCAATTGTCATCTCACACATGTTTTTTCCTCCTCTCTAGTTCACACAGAATGAAGCTTTTTGTTTGAATCAATTATGGGGTGACAAGAAGTTCATTTATCTCAAATGACTTCTGTCAGTCGCATTCGGATTTTTCACAGAATGAAATTTTGTCTGGGTTGGGTTGTGTCTTCTTTTGTTCTCAAATTGACTGAGAGAAGAAATGTTTCGCCCGATGGAAAACGAGCGAGCGAGCGGAGAGGGGGTGAAAGGGATTTTGGAAATTGCGGTGTTTTATCTCTGGCCCGTCTCTGTTCCTAGTCTCTTTTTGTCCTTTTCCAATATGACATTTGAAGTTAAATAACGTGAACAAATTTATGGTTGACTTGCGTGTGTTGATTAAGACGGGATGGGTTGTCTAGATAGTCTTCGCCAAAGGGTAAATAAACTTTTCAAGATAAAACGGTGATTTTGTGAGTCACGAAAAAGGAGTACAGTGAGATACCTTATCCACAGCTGTTTCTCCATTCCATCTGTCCAATACGTACAGAAAAGGTGCTTGGTATATTTGACTCTCTATATTTGCAAACTATCTCAGAATACAACCAGGTGTGCGGCATTCGTGAAAACTACTCGTGGAACAAATTGACTGTTCAAGTTCATTGTGAAAGTGTTCAACAATACTGGTGTTCTTCTCATGTGGTTTGTCACAAATGTAAATTGAAACGAACGGATCTTGATTACTTGTGCCGTTGAAGCCCTTGTACACTTGTATTTTGATCATGTGGTACTATTTTTGGTACTGTACAGGTATTGACCGAACTCGTGCAACATCCTGATGTTGATCACATTTGTTCCTCTCAACGCCTGGTTTTTCCAGGCTCATTTACGGGATTGAACATGACGTTGCCCCACATCAGTGGCAGCATATCTGATATAATGTCTTTATTTCATTATAGATTGTATTTAATATAATATATATACAAGGTATAATATATTTTATTAGCCACGAGGCCACTGAAAGGTACGATTTCGTGATTTTGGCGATGGTTGCTGGTGCGTCAGTTGTATAATAATAACAAATAAACGTAACTAGAATTTATTGATTAAAATGACTCACAGACTTCGCACAGGTAGCGTACTTTCATCTCGTCCATGTTCCATTTGCCCTTCTTCGCTTTTGAGTACTGGCGGCAGTCGCTTTAGTATGAAGTCCACCAGGTTGACTGCCAAAAAGAATTTGCCAGTTTCCTCCACTACAACCCGCACGCACCCTTACCATTGACGACCAAAGTCTGTCTTGGATACCATTGAGGGGAGTATATTTAATCCGTTTTAAATGTCTAATCGATACCACTATTAAAATGTTTTTGGCATTTCACTGTCTATTTCATCGAAAATGGATTTTGGTGCATGATTTGTATCAAGTATCTGAATAATGTGAAGAGATCATCTAGGATTGCCCCATTTACCTGTGGTGAATTCCGGAAAAGATTGACTCATAATTGTGAAGGCAAATCCTCGAATGAGCGAGAGCAGATAGACAGAATGAGTTAGTAAGAGCAGTTTGAGCCATAAAGCGTATAGACGGAGTGAAACATCCTGAACTCCTGCCTGGTTGTTAATTGTGTGTGTGTGTGTGTGTAGGTAATACACCAGTGAGGTACCAGGTTCAATTCGAGGTTGAATTGGACGGTACTATCAATCTGTTTAGGTCACCTCGTTTATGATTTATGCACAACGTAATTCATATTATAACTGAGATAGAACCCTGCTACTTCCTTGGAATCTTCAAATAGTTCTAATAGTTCTTTCTAGGGTACTTCTACTGACCAATAAAAGGTATAGATATATATCGCTGTAAATTAGTCCGAAATATGTGTGCTGTTTAAAGAATACCAAAAGTTGTCTAACCCGGTCAGGAAAGTTCCTAATATTGCTTGACACTCCTGTACCGACCCAGGGTTGTTTTATTTAAATCTATTTCTGAGATCCACTGGAACAGTGCCAGCAGCAATTTTCAGCACATTAATAACGAACCAAAGAGCGAGACCGATTGATCGATCGTGCAACGCGCAACAACTACAAATGACATTGATGGATCGCTAAGTGTATGGTTGAATGCCCGGATGTGCTCAAACGGTTATGAATCACCCGATTCCACACCCGAATTTTCAGCTGCACTGAACCGCATCAAAAATGCCTGTTTCGATTTTCATCTACTAGTCGCGTACGAACCGTTATCGCATTTGGTGTTAATGTAATTAATATTCAAATAGAACAATTTCGATACCTATGAGACTGCAAAAATCAGTTTTTACAAACTTTCTCTATTGGCGTTTATCAAACATTCAAGCGACTAAAAGATACTGTTTATCATTGTAGTTTGCATAATTTCATGATGATGATGATGATGATGATGATGATGATGATGGTATCATCATCATGATCATCGCCATCTATGGTATGATTATTAATATAGTACTGGCCGGCTGTGATGCACTAAAATATTTTCTCTATGATCAAATTGAGTTCCACTATATTTATCACCTATATTATTGGTTCCGGTATGGACACTAATTTAAATCTTGTCTACTTTTATCACGTAGTTTCTAAGCCGCATGAGAGACAATTAAACGTGCTTGATCTTGGCTGCCAAGATTATATCAGCTCAACCTGAAAATCGTAAACCTTATCAGGTATGAAAACGTAATATTTTCTGATAGGAATGATTCAAGAATTATCCGAAATTATTTCCGTAAACCCTTGCCATCTCAGTTGTTTGTTATGAAGGATTATTTCATCAAAAATAGAAAATGACTTCATAACAAAATTGGTAGATTCAATGCCGAAGAGACTCGAAAAGTCCTAATGAATAAAGGCAGATCAATCTGCTATTGGTGTACGCAAACTTTACATCTTAATTATTATCAATCTTAATTTGTTCTAAATAATGACTGTTCCATTCTCTTTAACGACCTCTTAACTCAGCATGGTCTAGGCCAAACAGTACTGATGAAATTGGAGCAATTGCTACATTCTGAAACATTCCATCTGCTGAGTATGAGCGAATCAGCAAAATCACTGCTATAAAGACTCACCAAGGCCTGTTTATCATTATTTGGAAAAAGTTTATTTCAGTATAAATGCTGTTGCCTATACGAAACAACAAGTGCTTTTTAGGGACCCGTTGCTTCAATTTCAATTAGACCTGTATCTTCGCTATTATGACATTTCTAAGGCCAAATTATTGAAATCATTTAAAGACGACTATAGTCCATTTGACCGATGACCGACAATGTTCGTATCGATTCTATGCACATTCAATGTAGCTCCGGAAAATATCGTAACTTTTTTATCGGTGATCACGAAATTTGCCTTAGGAGCCACAGTAAATTTTTTCCACATTTCATAAAATAGATATTTGTATGCTTTGGTAATATGTTTAGTTCAACCGGTAAACCTGTCCTTGGAAAAACGCATATCCAGTAGCCTAGACAAAACGTCGATAAACAAACAATTTTGTGATAAATTTGAGCACGTCGTTCAAACAACAGCATTCAGATTCTTTGAGTGTAAAACGGCAAGTTGATTCGTTGGGAACAACTCAGCTTAGGGGCGGTTTAATTTTGTCAGAGAAAANAAAAGGTAGATCCATAAGCTGAAATTCGACATGTAAAGAGTCAATGAACTGGGAACTGTAAATATGAGAGCTTTTTCTATTTCACGGAAGATTCCCATAGGAATATCAAAAGCCAAACAATACAGTGAACAAGCTTATTTTCGTAACTTCGTCTTCAGGCCTTTATAGTTATGTGTGCGTATTTATATGGAATGTAGAAATAAATGTGATTGGACCTTAGAGGTTAAGTGTGAAAATGCAACAATGTAGTTTAATCAGAACGAGTGAATAAAATGGGGGCAGTGGGCGAAGGGGAGGGAGGCGGACAAAGGTCAATTCTGGAATTATTTTGGTGACCTTTATTCACGGGCCATTTATCACGCCATGTTGCGTCATCACGACAGGACTAAGGTCATGGTTCGGGTCATCACGTAGGTTTGGTTGGGACCAACGCAGCTGAAGTGCGGCAACCATCTTCTCCTGTTTGCACAGTGGTGGGTTCATGATCTTGATTGCTACAGCTTCCGATGTTACCAAGTGACGTTTCCGAACTTGATATTTTTTTTGCGGTGGGGGGGTATTTTGTAGATGAGTTTCAATGCATCACAAGCTTGTTCGCTTTATTGTTTGGCTTTTTCAATTATTTTGGTCTCACCAGCACAGTGAGCGAATCCATCGACCCTTAAATGCGATAGAACTGGGAATCTCAGAGGTAGAATGCAAGCATAATAGTCACTCGGACATCAGGCGGCTCTTTCATACCGTTTTTTATTTTCCTTAAACAATATAGCACAAATGATCTTCGCGAACTTACTGCGGTCACCGCAAACGGTTGGATCCGGTGACTGATGGCTGATGGGGTAGTATGCTTGGGTTTTGCATGTGGGGTCCCCGGTTCGATCCCCAGATTGGCCGATGGACCCGCACTGCAAATGTAAACCAACCAGGTCAAAACAGCTGTCCGTTGTTTACTAGCTTTTCATGTCAGATTGGGTTAGCTTTTTACAAGACGAACTTCACCGTATAAACAAAAGTGCCTGCATTTCTCTCATGTAACAGGACAATCATCGTGAATTAAATCTTTTATTCATCTAGTTGTTATGCATTTATTGTCGAATTACTGCCATCTGTTTCGAGAGGGGAGTGGTAGATTAGGGGTCACATCCGTCAATGGTGAAACCAACGTAGCGGTCCCTTTGTTCTGTGTCCCATTGTGGTTAAAACAATGTGCATTTTGTGATAACCTCGCTTCACTGCCATTATTCACAAAATGTTTTCTGCAATTCCACTTCTTTCCAGTAGAATATACATGACATTTTGCTTCTGACTGATGGTGTGCTTCCCATTAATCATTTCTCATGCGTTTCAACTTGGTTGCTGAAATCAGTTCTCGTTCAAACGATTTATTTCTTTGCCTTTGTGGGAAATACCGTCAGAATCTGTTCTTATCTGTTCGGAAATGGACAATTTTCGTTTGCAATAATTGTTTCCGCAAATCATTATTTTCATTGTTGCGGAAATAGATTAGCCATTGTGGAAAAAATGCCAAAAAAGCTATTGCTACATATGTTCGATTCTAGTCATATATATCTGTTTCCTTTTGAAGTCATGAGCTCCGTTGTGTTTGTACAGAAATGAACTGCGTTTCCACATAAGCTGTTGGTCTGAGTTTTCGCTGATCTTGTGGAATAAACCTCGTTGGTGTTTTTACGAGGGATACTTGTGTGCTCAACTATATATGAAATAAGAATCCATTTCCGCATCTATAGATATCCGTTTAGTGAGCTTTATGAAAGATAGACTATTCTAATCGTTAACCGAAATTAGAGATGTGGCAGGTCTGCAGCTGTGTAAACGTGAAACAGTGACAAAACTAATCAATCAGTTTATGTCTCCAAATGAGCAAAATAGCGCGGTGATCTTTCTACACATGTGAGTTCGGGTCGACAAGCATGACTCAAAGAACAATATTTCTTGCGGTCATTTCAAGGGGAGAGATTGTGGTGGTTGGAGGGCGCGGGTGGAGAAAGAAAGGTGTCAAAGAAATCTTTCCCAGGGAATAACTGATTCGATAGTTGAACTGTGGTTTGGCGGATTCCAATGTTTTAGCCTAGGTAAAAGCCGAAAGTTCGGTCAAAAACTGTCCATAGGCCGTTGCGGTTGTTTAACAAGTCCCACAACATATGTCAAGAGGAACTAAGTTTAGATGATGGGGAAACTGCCAATCATCAATCAGCGTTCAAATCTCATGCGGACCAGTATGAGCAAAGAAAATTAATTCAAATACACGGATACCTGCAGGTTTGAAAAGCCCAATTGTTGTAAAGGAGGTCAACAATGAGGCAAACTTACTAGTAACAGTACGTAATTCACTCATCCACCTGATGGATCCGCACTGAAGCTGACCTGTTCACCTTCTCCTCGGCCCTCAGAGCTGACTGTTCCAAAACATTTTTCGACCGTTCTTGTTGTTTTGGTTTGCATAAACGTTTCCTCTGAAAAACTTTTAACTTGTCGAATCTGATCTGTCTGCTGTCCAAAATTATTGTCTTGTTGAAAACCATTACCATGTGTTGTCACAATGTCATTGGTAGTTCAAATGTTTTCCGAAGTGAAGTACTCCAGTGCATAATGAATTATCGATTGAGCCAGGTTTGTGTGGGAAAATAGGTACAGGGAAATTTAGGAGATACCTTTGGACGAAATGAAAACTGAAAGCTGTCCTTCGGAAGCTTGCAAAGTAGCTATTTGTTGGTAATCAGTCCACTCCGTGTTCACACTTTCTAATTTATACCGCAATCTGGAAAGCTGTGGGGTCTTTCAGTGGGAAACATTCAAACAATGATCACGCCAAAAACAGCCCTTTTTGATCTCCAACCATCCTTGTCTCATCCACTATTTTGTCTTCTTGCGAAAACTGAGATCTTTGTGTCTATTCAGTTTTTGAAAGGACAGTGAACTTGTTGTTTCGATTTGCGTAGCGATACTTCTATCCTCACTCCGCATTTGCTTCCAGATCAGCTGGGAACTCAAACACACCAAAATATTCTCACTGTCCGTTACCCTATCAACTTACAACAGAACGCTTACATGTAGACTGAGTGTCCGGTTGGAATCGTTTTACTATGATCAAAGATGGAAAAATGGAATCTGAGGGTTAACAAATTTGTCCATATCAGGCGGTAAAGTGCAAAAGTACTTATACAAATGGGTAAATAATAATATTATTAACATCATAGATTTGTAACCAGGATAATTAACATATTTATATCTCCTTATATTGAGTCTATCTTAGCTTAATTTGACTTCCTGCGGCTGATGAAATCAATCACCTTCGTAGTTTATAGCGAATTTCCACTATGCGACATTGAGTCCCAAGATGGTAACATACAATGCTTGATTATCACGGGCCTATTGCTCACAGTTGAAATATGCTTCCTTATTATATGATCTTGTCTCAACCTCTTATCAATCCATTCTGTCTCACGTCACACAGATGGACCACAGCTGATCGGTCCTCCGGTGATCAACATCACCGTGGCTGGTAGAAAAGCGCAACTCGAATGCCAAGCTAAAGCCAATCCGACACCGTCAGAGAATGCGGTCCGGTGGAGACGTATCTCACACTCATTTGCTCACCTGGATCCGGTGCACAGATTTTATCGCACGTCCAGTGGCAATGCGGTCACAACAAGCGAGTCTAGTGATCAACAGCAGCAACAACAACAATCCATTGCCGATTCGGTAACCGGGATTCGATGCAACAAGGTGTGCCGTTTTCTCTTCTCTCGTTCACTGTATTCATTGAGCTGCTTTCATATCTACGTTGGATGTGATTCGAACACATATACACTGTTAAATGTTTGAACTTGTGTTCGAATAGAAAAAAATCAATCAACAATCGTATTGAGCTCGATTAGTTAACAAATAAATCGTGCTATATTTTTCCCTGATGGAGAGAACAGGAAACAGGTTTTTCCGTCGAATGAATCCTCTTGTGGACGCTTATAATGCATCGGTTTGCTTAACCAGATTCGAGCGGGCGAGCACGTGTTCGGTTGGGCCGGGTGGAAGTGGGTTTGGCGAAATGGGGAAGTGGCATCAATCTTTAATTGTTCCACTCGCGAAGCACTTAACTCATGTTACCTAAATGAAACGGTTCAGCTAAAGGCTGGCTCCCTGCATGCTTGCCGCGTGCCTACTTGCCTGCCGTAGCAGGCGGCAATTCGAGGTCTATCTCTTCAGCGAGCAATTTAAATCACGTGTTTCTGGAAAGAGTTAATATGACAGAAGGGGATTGAGGTGCGATTGAATGCACAGATGTGTCTCTATGTGCGTGTGGTAACGCATCAAAGATGCTTGAGAAGCGATCAATTTGTGTACTGAGATCAGTAACGGTAGGTTAATTGTCACGACATGTGGCGTGGACATGATCGAATCTGTGTGGTGAAAAACGCGTCAATGAGTCAAATATTCAAATCGTAAATGGAAGCACATATCTGATATAAATAAACATGTACGCTTTTGTGGTAATCAGAATAGTACTGAATGTAGGAATACGAGAACCCGTAATGTACGGCTCAGAATTGGATTGGCTCCAACCCGAACTGCGGACACCAATGAAATACACGAGGAATTGATAGCAACACAATTTTATGTTTATTGATACAATTAGATCATGTTTTATAGAATGTAATAATCCATATGATTGGTTGAACGAGCGTCCTCCAGTCACGTAACCGTTTGTACCGACGCATCATATGTACTAACTCGGATGTCATGTTCGCCCGGTGTATCATTGGTCGAGCTTCCTAAACGATGATTGGATGATATAAAACTGTACCTGGTCGTACATGGATTGCGGTCACGGAAGTTTTTGGATCATCACAGTTTCATTATCATCATTATCCGGTTCATCTTCAACATTATCAATGTCATCATCATTAACAAATATGTTTGTAAAACTCTATCTATTTCTCATTGAACCTACAAGACAAGAAGTTACCTTTTTCTAGTGGAAAACACGGATTGCCGTGTTTTCTAACATAGCAATAGCAATCGAACAATTCCACGATCCCACTAGGAAACCGAAAATTCAACATACTACATTCCACACAGTTTTCGATGAAATAATCAGAATGCGAGTAGACACAGCCGCTGTGCAGTGTTCATTTTAGTTGCCATCACTCGAGTAGAAACAAAATACAGCGCATACATACACCTCAACCCCCCCCCCCCAAAAAAAAAAGAAACAGAGAAGAATTTGCACCAATTCAAGGAGAGTGTTATAAATAGGACAAAGATTTCGGTCGTTTGAGACTAACGTAGCCCAAAGCAGATTAGACCGAAACTCATCACAAAATACTGCCACCATACTCGGCCCGGAAGAAGAATCACTTTCTTTTGGCGGTCAGTTCAGCTAACAGATGAATGAACACTGTCATGGCGTTCTAGGACCGTATTGTGGTACAGTCTCTGCGAACGCAACGTCCCGTCAAAGCGGAAAAACGGCAGTAAGACAAGGTGGTCATTGAACACAAATGGTGCCTGATTTCGGGATAAAGTTCAGTGTGCCAATGAAATGACCTCCCATCAATGGTACCGTAGTCAGCTAAAAATGTTTTCACTTTTAAGAATTGCAACAGAATGCCCCCAGTAATATGATCACGATAAGGTCCCCTATCAAGGTAAACCCTTACTGAGTAGTTATATGGTTCCCGAATACAATTATATATTCCCGCACAAAATGTTGGTGGTACGTGACGCCTACTTTCAGACAACTATTCCAAAATAGCATTCGATCCGAGCATGATTGAAATGTCCTGGTGCTTATGCAGACGACACTAAATAAGTGAAATACCCAAGGCAAAATAAGAAACCGCATATTTGAAGCAACAAAAAAATACAATTAAAAGTACACTGATAATGATGGAATCTTAGTGTCTAAAATAACTGCGATTTCTGTCAGCCAAAAAGAGGATCGGATAGGTTGCTGACCTTTAGTTTCCTAACAGTTTGTTGTACACATTTTTCCAGAAACCTTTCTCAAGTTTTGTGTTTTCAGAGGCATTGGGAATCTCTGTGACGAAAGACAAAGAGCACTGAACATCCGTTTATTCTCGTTTAGGACCTGTCAGTAGTGCGTACATTTTGTGGTTCTTACGAGACTCGCACCATGAACCTTCGGGTTGGGAGTTGAAACCCCTAGTCCTGAGTTACACTGCTGTCGATCAAGACCCTGAACAAATGGCTGAATCATTTTAGAATATCTTGGTTGGTTGAAAGAGTAGATTTCCCTATTTATGGGATCATTACTTTCCAATCAGTCAAATGGACATTTAATACAGTTGATATAACTGACGGGGGATTATCGAAGAGTGAGGAGTAGGATCCACTCCCAGGACCCTCAACAGGGCCTGGTGCCTGCACCCAATCTAATGGGTCACTCCAAGCATCATATTCTACATATTCTGCTTCTTTTATTTTCACTCATGACTATTTTCTAAAATGGCCTATATCAGGGGTTAGACGGAGATACTCAACCATCTATTGCTATTATTGAAACCGGAAAATAAACACTAGCACCCAACGACAGACAACTGAAGATCGCCCGTCTTTGGCAACCGTCTACAATGAAGCTTCCAAAACAGGAAGAATCATTTGATGACGGAAACCATTAGTGTACATCTGTCAAGATAATACCAATTTGCACCAAATAAACTGATTCAAACACTCGGAATTTCGTGGTCGAGAACTGACTGAGCATGATGATCATACTGATCAGCTTTTAGTCACTCATGTCAAGGATTGCGCGAAATGTAACCGTCAAGTAGCTGATGTCCCCATGTTTCACACACTTCATTCTCGGAACCTCAAACCAACTGAATCGTGGATGTGCCCACAGTGAAGAATCCCCCACTCACTAAGTTGTTTTCCATCTTCAAAATGAAGGTTTGCTTAAATTTCTCGATAAATTCGTTTTGTGACTTGTTTGGTTTAAAATTGTGTGATCCCGCCGAACCGCAACTCCCAAATTAACCATTACGTTCATACACACACATGCACATCCGCACTCGCAGGGCACATGGCACAATGGATTCAAATATTTCGCCAAATGCTGGAATCCCAGTCCCGGAGTGTTGGCCAGCTCGTTGACCATATACGATTTGGGCCCAAGCGATGTGGGCCGGTACCAGTGTCATATGGACAACGCGATCGGATCTCCGGCTGTGCGCTTTGTGGATTTGATCTATCCATGTGAGTTATCACCTTGCTGTCTGGAAACCTATCTCTCTCGCTCCCTCTCCCTCTCTCGCTCTCTCGTCGTCCAAACAGGAAAGATAAAACGCGGGAAGGGGCGGAGAATGGAGGGGCTTAGACAGGCGTCAAAAGTTCTCCGGTGAACTGTAGCATTCCATCAGTTCCATCAAAAGCAGAGTAGTATGGTGCTTACCTGCTAGTATCGCAGTTGGAGAATAACATCCTGTGTGAATGGAGACTTCGGGGACTATTGGCGGGNAAAGAAAACCGCGTGTGACTGGTGTCGGTATCCCGACCGAAAACGTAGTATAGATTGGACGTTAATTAACTACCAAGGTAGGTACGTGTGGAAAGGTTGTCGATCTTACGTTTCTCAAAACAGGATAAACAGCGTACGTCCGGGTCTAACTCGGTCAACTATCCGATATAAGAGAGCAATTTATACGCAACTTACCGAGGATGGCTTACTCGCATCATTCAGTGTGCTTACTTCTCAAGCCTCTTGGATAAGTTACTTCATAACTGTTAAAATTCCTGCACACACGGTGACACACGATTATCATCATCACTTCGATGCACAGTGGTCCTGAACTAGTATCTCAATGCCGCTGAGCTAAGTTTATCTTTTTGTGCTACCTGAAATGTTTCCAGCCTATGTGCTCCTATAATGAGTGAAAGTTATCATCTGATGAAAAAAGAACTGAACAGAGTACCATAATTATTGTCACGTAACTCTAAACGACAGGAAAACTCTGGAAGTAAGTAACGTCGTTTTTCTCATTCAGAGGTTTGCTGTCAGCAGACAACCCACGTCGCTATTCAGAAAAGCAAATATTATATGTTTCAAGTAGATTCCTGTGTGAATTTCTGTGAAAATCTTTTGAAATTGAGCTCATCTGTTTTTGACTGAGTCGAGGTACAGACATTTCATTACTTCCACTCGCGAAGCCAAAACCGGGTAAGTGGAACAATCCGGAAGTCCGGATGCCAGCGGTCAATCATGTCTTGGTCGAACTCATTCTGGAGGTCAAATATGAGAAGTGTTTCCGAGTTGTTTGCAAACTAAACAGTCTGCATGACGAGGGGCATGTTCGATGAAGTCTTGCTTCTACCGGATAACATGCGTGACCTCTGTTGAACTTAGGTTGTACAGCGGTCGGGAGTGACACAATTGACAGATTTAGCATAGTTTATCCAGATATTTTATTGCATAAACTCTATCTAGTCATGCGGATGATCGAGTGTATCACAACACTCTCCTGGAGTTGAAACCAAAACCTTCCAGTTATCGACATTCCTCGGACTCTCGAAATCAGAGCAGTTCCAGTTGTCCACACCCCTACCCCCTTTTTGTGATACCAAAGGTTACTTTTCTGGGTCTTTGTGTTTGTGTTTCTTATGTTCTGGTTCAGGCAAATAGGCAGAGTTTGAATTGATTAAAGAAACCACAATCATCATCCAGACTGAGCTGAAAATGTACGAATAAAGACCAATAATGCAACACGGACTGGTAGGCAAACTTTCCTTACCCGGGTCTTTCTATCATAACATAAGAATGCATTTTCACGCACGTACACACACACACACACAAATATTGTTGTCTGAAACCGAAATTGCTCCGTCCCGTGGAGGAAACAAGGTGGGTAAACAGTACCCTGGATGGAGAACACATTGTGTAAACAGCCCCCGAAGATGCGCTACACGACGGTGCATGCACGCACGCACGCACATACACACAGGTAAAAACATGAACACGCTCTTACATGCAAACCGAATTTGCGATCTTCGCAAAAACAGCTCCTGATTTTCCCGATTCATGTCACATCAGTCGACATGAATTCAAAAAAGGGAATAGAGAACAGACGAACAGGTTCTTTTTACCACAAAACGGTTTCGTTCCCTGTTTTGCCTCATGTGTTGGATGTACAGTGAAAGATTCCTGCTCACACAGCTCCAGCTACGCATGATACGTTTGTCCACATGTATACGTCAAAAAGAATTTTGAAACCACAGACAGACTGTTGAGTTCATGGGTGAAATATCCAAAGTGGGTTAGTCATAACAGATCGATTTGTCTGTAGAAGTGTTGGCCACAACCGAAGTGTGTATACGATGCTACTATTCAAAACACAGAAGATTACGTCGTGCGTAGACCAAATGAATCGTGAACCGAAAAGCCGGGGAACACTGCACATCTGTTCCGATCTGGTTGGGTGCCAAACCAGCAGTACAAATCCATTGACAGAACTGAAGATCGAACCCGGGATCTCACAGACATGCATACTTCTTACTCGGTCACCGGGTTGTCATTTACCATCAGAAATGATGTGTCGTACTTAAACCAGAGCTCTGATACATACTGTATTCCCGTTTAATTTTCCTGCCCCTCTCTCAAAGCGCAGATATCCAACCGAGGGAACCATGGGTGTTAAATCAGGATTTAACTTACTACCGATAGAAATAATAGCAATGGTTACATTGGAAAAAGTCAACGATGCCTTCGTCTTTCATTCAGTTGAAGTCTAATATAAGTAGAGAATGTTCCAATTGGGAAAACTTCCGTAGCCTCGGCCGGCTTTGAACGCGTTTTGTCCAAACTCCTTTTATAACCGAATGCATGGTTAATGGCTCTAAAAAATGAAGCCGAACATGAATTTACTAATTATCATCAGTGCACGAATAAACGTTTTCTAGAGCTATTCCGCTCAATAAAAATTGTTGCTTTGGAACAAATATTACCCTAGAGTAAACCGACAGTGATCGCATGGTTATGCTTATCAACCTAGTAATGTGGAGGTCCCGATTTCGAATCCCGTCACAGCAGTCTATTTTTTTTCATTTTTGTCATTCCATAGAGAGTAATTGTTTGAACACTGCTCGCTTCATAAAGGTTTGCTGTATATTTGTATACACAATAAAGAAAGAAGGAAAATAATATTTATATATTTTGTTCAATAAAAACGGTCATTTATCATCAAATCGAACTTGATCTTACTACTTCATTCATTCCCTGGACATCATCTCGAAATTCAGTTACACTCAAAAACTGTGGTTGTTTTAAAACTCAAGAGATCCTCTCCTTCATCTTCACCTTGTGATCCATAGAGCTGATTGTATTGATTCTTTCACTCATCCATGAATTACCAATTCGAAGAACAGACAATATCATAGAGTTCCAGAGCTGAACAAAGCAGAGATGTCCGCCAGAATACACGCAGGTCCTTCATAATGTACTTTTCTTTGGTTGGATTGAAGGCTGTATAACACTTACGGTGCCATCTGTGTGGACTTAATTTCCATCGCGTATTCCCATTTCCCCCACTTCATTTTGGATAAAGTTACTCTTCTCTCACTCTCACTCTGTGCAACTGACTTAAACAGTGATCCGTTGTGACTATTAGTAATCTAACGGAACAATTATTCCCCACGGATATTCACGCCGCATTCATCGAAGCAATAATACAGTGAGAAAAAACAATGCTCTTTCTGTCTACAAATTCACGGTCTTCTCCGATGAAGGTCCTTGTCCACACACTCACAAACGCGTAAATCCACGAGAGTTTTCATCCAATTTGGTCACAGAGGTGAGTACAGCGGCCGTGATACCTGCAGGTGCAAAACTCACCCATTTGATAGCAATGAACAGGGGATTTGAGAACTGAAAATCACCCCGCTGGGAAGAGTACAAAGTGTGCAATTTTAATGAGATTTCTCACAAACACCGCCATCTGAACTGAGCAATAATTAACGAGAACTCCGCTGCCTCCTTACCGACAGTGCTTTTTGTTAAATATTTCCCCGTCTACAAGTCACTTGATACTCACCAGTCATGCAGGAATCATTGAGAAATACTACCTACCATGGATGACTCTAACCGCTACTTACTGGTAGCCCAATACGCTTTACACGAGACTCGGTAACACAGAGTAGTGACGGATGGGACTCCAAATGTTAACAGTACAATCATTACCATGGTCGTTCTGAGGACCACTACTTTGTACTTATCTAGCGACGGGACGAAATGCGGTCAATACCAAGTGAAATCACATAAAATTTGTCTCGTCACGTGGTATACTCATGACCGCAGGAGTTGGTGTCTGAACCAGCGCTTTGTAAGTATAACGATCATGCTTGCCTTGGCCGTTGCTCACGTTTTGGTCCGAATGGCCTGATGACCTGCGATGTTTGGGCTCTGAGTGTCACAGCACAAACTGAATTATTATCTGACTGTTCTCAATTCTGTCCCAGATGAACAAAAATGAAAATTGGGTTAAACCTGAGACTTTCAAATCTGCCTCTCTTGATGTGCTTGAATAACTGCCCTGATCTATAGATTTATGAAAAAAGAAAATGTTGTTTCATTGTTAGACGTGAGCTTACTAGGTCAATTTACGCCATCCGTTGACTGGTGAGGTAGAAAACACAAAACACTGTTTGCATACATTGAATGTTGCCTTCACAGAGGTACCAATAGTCCTACTCAGAATTTTGGTTCAAGAATTTCTCCTAAAGATAAGTTGAGTTCATCGTTTTATACTATTTCCAGGTATGCGAACTGCGTTTGCTCGTCCAGCTTTGTTACGGCCAATATGTATTTCATGCTAGTCCTCGGCAAAACGGTTGTTCGTCTTCAAATTGCACACAAGCGTTCATTCAGTCGAAATTTCACATCAGCGGGCTCAATAGATCCACGGGAATCATTCAGTGGGTAAATTGATGCCGGTCGTAAACCATCGATTTTTCGATACTTTGAAAGTAATTGGGATCCCAACCGTTACATCGTGTCGATGAAGTACTCTCCAGAAATCGTCTTTGCTAGAAAAGCTACAAGAAACAGTCTCGTTTTGGATCGCATTCACAGTAAATTTCAATACGGTCTTTGGTTACTTCAATTAGGTTACTTTCAATTAAGTTCATGATTTCATCCGATGGATAAGATATACAAATACCATTTCTGTTTATATTAACATTTTGCAGAACATGCATGCACATCAATGACGGATTACTCATCCAGAGAAAATTAAGCAGATAGAGGAACAGTTTGCAAAGCAGACAGACGGACAGACAGACAGACAGACAGACAGATCTGATCAGTTTGAGAGAAATTAATTGACTCGAAGGGCGATTCAATGCATTCTCGAAAGTTTTGTTTCGTTCCATTGTTTCTGCTTAGAAATAAGCACTCAAAGCCCAGTTTTCTATTTCATTTTGAAGATTCACTAAAGGAGAGCGGTCACGTGATGGAAATAGACAGATAGAAACTACTATCAATGAGTAATATTGTCATCCATCCGCGACTATTCGTGCAGTTTGTCATGCCCCGAGTCGTGGATTGACTGACACCAAACCGTAATTTACTACCTACCCTGCACCACGATAACCTCAACTCGCCTCAACCGCGGTGGTGCAGAAAATGCTTCACGAGTGACAGTTCCATTTTCGACACTATTTTGACAATGTTTGTCTGTCTGTCTCTTCGCTTTCAATTATGCATGCCTTCCAACATACCGGGTAGTATAAAAAACAACGATTTTGGTAACCAAAGTCGTTTGGAGGTAGAGAATGATTGTGCCCTGCTCTTTTCACGAATACCTAATGATTTGTCTAGTCCTAGGGACACATATATTGTTAAACCCAAACTCTTGCAAGTGATCATTGAAACCGATTGACTTATAGTATTCCACCCTAGTTAATAGTTCAACGGTTTGCCTTAATTCCCTCCAGTGGGCCACGTCAGCTGTCTATCCAATACTTTTTAATACTTCAAACATAACCATATTCCATTATTTTAGGGAAGAAATATGTACTTTACCTCGGCCGCTTTTTCAGTAGACGTTAGGTGCTGAACTTGAAAGTGTGTTTACCTTGTAACTGAAAAGGCGATTCGCGTAAACATTTAGAGTT
>UZAN01042955.1:0-13693 GCA_900618425.1 Echinostoma caproni
CAAGAAACTGGACTGCTTCTGGCTCCGCCGCAAGTCCTGTGATCTGTCCTGTCCTGAACCATTGTGCGGTTACGGTTCCTCGCTGTATAGTTCCTTTTATGTAGCATAATGAGCAAGCTGCTTGAGTTTTTCAAGAATAAAAACTTGGAAAGAAAGTTTTCGCGTCTAGGAGAGGGTCAAAAACTTGGAGACGGTTCAAAAAAGAATCTCTATCCGCAAACACCCCCTGGAGGCTTCCAGCAATCGAGGAAAATACAAACGGATAGGCCAACGCGCTCGTCGGCCGCTGCTGAAGCCGCGATAGAACGTATGAATCAACAAAATAAAAAACCCGGTGCGGCTTATAGTCGTATAAAGATGAGTTTTAATCTAATGGTGCCGATTTGAATTTTTCCGATTACCACGCTCATGTTAACACGCATTGACGCTCATTAGTGTCACGTATGATCTTCACGTATTTCTGTGGGTACTTCAGCGAAAATCACGAGGAAACTCATTTTGTATCAAACCTCATGATCGTAAAGCCATCAAAATGCAGATAATTTCTTTATACTGCGTGCATAGTGATAAGGAAACTATACTCTGATAAAATCATTTCTTTCGCTAAATTGAAAGAATAATAGAGACGGTTAATTTGTTTTCTCAAGGTAGGTCGAAAATGGCATGAAGCACAAATTAGCGTTTCCTCCCACAGGTTTTCTTTTTCGTTTTTTATTGCTTACCTTTAGTTCACCTTCCTAGTGGAATATTGTAGCAGCCTGTCGATCTTTCGAAATTCATTTGGCCATTCGTCCCCTGGTAGCAAAAAGACTACTATTCCTTTACTTTACGGCATACCGGTACCAATATGTTAAGAAATAGCAGTCCAAATCGCCATAACTTGAGAGATATCCGTGTCCTTTTTAGCCGGATATATATATATATATTTCACACTTGTCTGAGGGCAGACTATGTGCCAAACAAATCATGATACAATAATGTTTATAAAAAGAAAAATGTTCTATGATTGGCTTGTGGGCTGAGTACTGCCAGGTTGCCCAGGCCAAGGCAGGTGAATTTTCTTGAGGAATCCACAACCGGAGCCTTCGGCTAGCCAAAGCCTGACCCGCAAGGCAGCGGGGCGGTGTGCGAAAACCGCAGTCCATTGGGAGCCGGTGTCCAGTTCATCGGGTCATATGCCCTTCGGACGGGGTCAGACGTCCAAGGTGCCCAATACACCTCAATAGCCAGGGCATCCGGGAAGTAACATACCCACACAAACCATGAACGCATTCTTCAAATTTCTTTCTGTTCATATGTTGTGGCACATCTGCCAGTTCTCTGTAATTGATTACGTGTTGAATGAATAAAATGTAAAAACATTGAAAAAAATAATTGTACAATGTTTTTTCTGCCGACGTCTCTTGTTCAACGGTGTATTTGAACAAGCCTCTTCATTATTCGATATGCATCTTGCAGTGGCTTCAGACCAACAGTGTAACATGCGCGAGAGTTTTCCCCACCTTCGGTCTACCTGTTCCGCATGTATGCCTCCGCATGGTTGTAGACATTGGTTGCTTTTTATTACACATTTTGTGTGGTGAACAGCAAACGGGGCGAACCCCATAGTCACGAGGACCGGCCGTTCAGTAATGGAAACCGGCAACCTGAGCCCCGGGACTTGGAGTGGTGAACCACATAAGACCTCGATAAGTTAGGCGTGGTATTGAACCGGACGACAGCAGAGCTGCTTGGAGCATTCGCCCGTGCATCCTTTTCCTTTGTAGCATAGATTCTGTCAGGATCGTCGATATCCTGAGGCCGCTTCTTTAGCTAGGTCTTTCATCTTTGTTTACGTTACTGCCACCTCCGGTGAAATAACCTCACTTTAAATGGTGCATGAGTTCAGAGCTACACCTCCGCTTGACCTTTAAAGAAAGTTAAGTTCATCTACTCACCAAGGATTGCATGCGCTACTGGAGATGAGGACAGCGCTGCCATTCCATTAATGTCATTCCAGTTCAGTTGACGGCATAAAGAAGTAGTGAATACTCTCCGAACCATAGCTCGAATGCACACATCGATCGTTTCACCACCGGAGGATGTCAGATATGCCATCTTGAATCAGATAAACATGTTTATTAAGTGTACTGAAACTCAAAATTGGAAGTGGTTTTTGTTGCACATTTCTTCCTCAATCATGTAAAAATCATTTAAGGTTTGAACTGACAATCCCATTCGAACTAGATAAATTTTATTTTGCAACAGTGTACTAACCTCGGTACGCAATTGGCGAATCGATCTTTCCATTCTGTCCATCTTGGCTTTGTTTTTGGCTTCCAAAACTCTAACAAAGGTAAAGTAGAAACGTAAAGTGCAATCTCCACAAGCTCAGCAAACAAATCAGTTTCTATGGGCATAACTGACGGTTTCCTGGAGACATCAGTAGGGCTGGAATTCTAAAAGTAGTTGAGATTGTAGTCATTTCCTCTGTGTAGCTTGAGAATGGAAACCGTAATGCGGTTTACCATTTTCGTCGATCCCCAGATCGATTATCTCTGGTCGTGAACTGCAACAATTTTACATTTAACAGTCTTGCCTTACCTTGATGCAGCTGACTGATCACTTCACTGAACGAAGAACTGAATAAATGCTACACTTATAGTTTTCTATACTTACTCGGAATCGGCGTTTGTTTTCTGACTCGTGGATAGCATTGGTTTAGTTTCCACAGAAGATCTCGGTAAGCTTTTAATAATTGGAAATAATGTGAATAATATGTATCAATTACCCGTAGCTGGTGCTTGGAATCTAAATTTGCTCCAACAGCTTCCTAGTTGGGCTGGGATATGACAAATCCTTGGAATACGGTGGATTTGTTCGTTTTGAAGATAGTGCATCCATCTCGAAATAAGGTAAAATAACTGGTGCTCTTGCAAATACCCATTAACTGAAAATACTTGCATTTTACGCTTATTCACCCTATTCACGGGCACCGTGGCATCGGACGATGGTATGTCCGATTCATTCAACACCATATCTTCGTAACGCAAGGTTTGTTCGAGGGAATCTGCGATATAATAAAAGTGTATACGAGTGTTACACTCACCGGTCGATCGAATAACTTGCCCAATATGAACCTGTGCTGTTTCTGACAAGTCTCCTCCTAACTTCAACAGCTTCCAGCATGCGAGGTTTGAAAGAGAACCGGGTTTTGGCCAGCACACTTCGGTTTCAGACAAAAAAACAATTTTTGTGCACAGTGGCCTCGGAGTTGTCCTTGAATCCGACGATGGAATATATTTGGAAGGTCTTAGATAAACGCCGGTAAATAACGATGCAGAATTAAACTTATTGGTACGTCTGTTCTCTTTAAATCAAAATAAACCACTGGTATGCACTTTATTCGTTATTAAAAAACAAGTGTACAGTATGTTATGGACTCCGAATTTTGAGCTGGGTCTTGACGTCGTTCCTAAGAAACGCATGCAGTTACAACTATTTATGATGGTTCTTATCTTCAAGGAGAAAGTATGCAACAGCGGATAGAATACCCAACGTGATTTGCGTGGAATTGTTACGTACTTGCTCTGAACTCTGTTCTTCTCAACCCAAGTCACGTTTTGTTTTGGTTGTTCGCACTTGAAGATGTGGAAATGTGTTGCCGGTATACAACTTGAGAAGAACGGTTCCACCGCGGCAAATCGTTTCTAAAAGAAACGCGGGTTTGCCATTCACTATTACCGCGTTGTCCGGTTTGCAAGCTGTTAGTACACAACTGGGCATGCACGGTTGTCTGCCAGTTGCAACTCGACGAGTCCTTATACAGAGCGTGTCGTCAAGAGACCTCTGACACTTCACAGGTTGACTTAAGCAACGTTCCGTAATTCTTCCCAAGATTTGTTCCACCGGCATTCTTGGGGGCCGAACAATCCGCCTTAGTACACCCATGTAAGACTCGAACGGCAAGGCTGAGTATCGGTCAAGCGCCCCCCCCTCTAGGTCGTACATCGTCAGCCAGGTGAGTCAAAAAATGTATCTTGTAGACGGTCTCTTGCTCACCGTAAATTGCTGTAAACTGGTTAAGTATGTTGTGGATCATCTTGTGAACAAAATCGGCAGTGTTTTCACTGCACCGGATGTGATAGCAAGTCGAAGCAAATTGAGGAGTTCAAGAAGTTCACATGCTTACAATCTTCCAATATTCTTTCCAAGATAATTGGACCAATATACAGCAAGAATTGGAGAAATTCTGTGGCTTTCCAGTGTTCGAAACCATCAAATCCCCTACATTTTCTTTGAAAATCGCACGGTGGACTGGATCGAATTTCATCTAACCAATTAGATATTCGTCTGAAGCTCGTAGCACTGAGTCTGGTATTGGTACTAATGCGTCCTGTCCTCCACCGTTTGAGTAGACGCTCACAGGAACCTAAACAACTCAAGTGCATGTATTCCAACGGGAACACATGTACCATAATCTATAGATAACAGTTCGAATGGGGATTCACCAACATGATGTGCATCGTTCCTTTTGAATCCGAAACTGACATCTGTTCGCTGTTCATATTGGTTCGGTGAGAATATCACCTTTCCATCGTGAACACCCACTATCGTGCACCTATCACAAGAGCTGTAGCCGCTGTGACATTGCTTGACTAGGGATCGGATGGGAGCATCACAGATGATGCATTCCAAGTGAACGGCAAAACTGATACCCCTGGATGTTAAACGGATTCCCGCCGATCCTAAGTTACGTAATTCATTGATGAGATGCGTAAGGAATTGCATAACGTTAATAGTTTTGTTCATACCACAGTACACATCGATGAGCAAGATAACTGTCTGTAGAGAAACAAGACGACCAAGTACGGGCCATAATTGCAATCGAGAACTGCGAAACAAACTTAGTCCGTCAATGGCCAAATGTAATCTCACTTGGTTCACAATGTTTACAACGCCAAACACCGCAGGCTGTAGATCGAAATGAAAGGAATCAGAAATTAGTGTGAAATCTTAACTTCAAAGTGAAACTGTATTAATTGTTTAGTGTGAATTAAGTGCTATGACAAGTTTACGTGGCACGACGTACATATATGTTTACTGTACGCAATACACCACGATACCCAATGAAGTCTGTAACCACTGACAACCCGGAGAGACTAAGTATGGTTCTTACACCTCTTCTTAGTTGGTTTAAAAGACTGTCAGTGGCTCATCGAAACCTTTATATCCCCTTTCATCCCTCACTTTGTTGGGAAAACGTCGCCGCGGGAGCTTTGAAGAGCTTCGAAGCTCTTGGTCGTATGGGAGCATCTTGCGAGGTGCAAGGTGTGAGCAGTTATAATGCAACACTAGCTCCTGCGGTATTGAACCTTTTGTGATCCACAGCCTACTAAACAGTGAGTATTGTGATAATGTGGTAGTATTTTTCGGTTTGACAACCGTCAACGGAGTAATTACGGTGTTAAGTTTCAATATATTCTGTCTACCGAAGGTCTTGGATTATAACTATGCAGATACGGTAAGGTCACGCATCCGCGCCTACAGTTGGTGCCCCTAATATTTAATTATCATGGTTCGACGGACTCTGGTATTCTCACGCCTCGGGAGCTCTTTCTTTTCCGACTTTCAGAAGATTCTAAAACTTTCAGTGATGCTTCAAACTAATCATTGGTGCAGTAAATGTGAGTTCAATATCTAAGGCCCATTTATAAAGAGTTGACTAGAAACGGGACTAGTCTATTGTTTTGTAGTAGACAAATTAGTCCGTGTGACACAAATGTATAAACAGGTCAGGGAGACGAAGTTTTAACAAATAACTCTTAACTGATGGGAAGCCCAGTGAGACGTCACTGGGCAGTCATGATCACTAAAACCACCCAGGTGTTATCTGTTGCTAATAATTACCCCTCAACCATACAGCCACTATTCAAACTGCGTACTGTTGCATACCAACGTACTCAAAAGCATGCAAGCATGCTGTTGACCAAATATCTCTCATAACCTTGATCCTACCAGGAAATATCGAAAATAACGCTCGTTTACTAGCGTGCTTACTGTTTTCCTACTGAGCCCAAGATGGCCTTTTTAGTATTTTTACACCTCTAGAACACGCCTCTTTATGCCAAGAGTTGACACTAGAAAGCCATTCGTCCTTTATCCAACGGTACCTTTTACTGTCACCATTTAAAAATTTGGGAATCCAGGTGGAGTAGTCGAGCTATAAGGGGATGGCCCCAATATCAATCTGCGGATTTCATTTTTTTATTCCAAATTTTTAAAAACTCGGAAATCCGTGGTCCGTTAATTGTCTAATGATGCTTGCAACTGTGTGATGCGTTGACAACCTCGGCATTTCACCTTTGTTACCGTTCCTCTAACCCGAAATCCCGCCACGGTCTTGAATAAACCAAGAAGAGGTAGTTGCTTACTATACAGAGAGACTGTAAGGGTTTTATTCGTAACCAAATAGCTCAATTCTCATTTACTGCAGTCGAAAATGGCTTACACTCATTTCTGCCCTTCCGACTTTCCTCCCGTTCGCAATCTCTCGGTTGCGGATTTATGGATTCATGGTTAGTTTGAGGTCTTCACCACCCGGTTTACTTCATATTTCACTTTGCCCATCAATCCTGCTTTACTGCCTTTATTCCATCACTTCAGCTACTCCTCTAACCCATTGCACCTAATAAGGTTTGCGGAAATACCTTCCTCGAGTCTCTGCCCAATAAGCCATCCAAACGATTTTTCATCCACTCTTCTGTACGAGACCGTATGAACTGTCGACACACAGAGAGGGCTAAGTTAAGGTGTGCCAATATTTCAAATCTATGGCCCCACCGTGACATTTGGCTGTTCGTGGGACGACAGAGTAAGCAATGCGTATATTAGCCGCAGAGTTTTGGGTATTAGTTGTTGCACTCGGATGCGAGACCTTAATCTTTGTAGATGGCGTTGACTGGGGCATCCGCTATGAATACTACCAAACAGGCTTCCACTTCGAGCGGTACTTGCTGCAGGTACTTGCTGCAGGTAGTGGGTGGAAGAATACTACAAGTGGTGAACCCCCTGTCTGCATTCCAGTGCGTACTATTTTCTTTATTGGCTTCCATCTTTCATCTTTAATTTTGGATATCCAATGGTGTAATATACCAGGTAAAAAAAATTCTGGCCTTCGGAATCTCACAAAACATAGTTCCTGAACGCATTTACTATGCACATCCTCGGACGACAGTTACTTGCTCTTTAGTTTTACTTCTATAAAGCCAACCTCCTCTGCAAAATGCCTCGAATACTCTTCCGTTCCGGATTATGATTGCTTATGATCGACTTCTGTAGAGAGGCCTATGTTTCTAGGATCGTGTACATGACGGCGGTGTTTTGTACCCCCTCTGTAAGGGAGAGGTTTTAGTTTACGAGTTTTGTATCAAGATAGTGTAGTACCACTTGAATTTTTCTCACTGGCTAGGTTACTTTAATCTAATAATATTCGGGTGGTTAAGTTAGACAGTTAGCACAGACACTAATGATTTGACACTAGTTTCCTTATACCTTTGATATGCAATGGTCATACTTCGCTACCGTAAAAAAGTAGCTCGACAGGGGCATTCTGGTAAATGATATTATCATGAGCCAGCTGCCTTTCTTGAAGGCCGAAGCGGTTTCTATTCTAATTTACATAGTTTGGTCTCATCTGTAACTTAAGATGCAAAAGGAATTTTATCTATCTACGCACATTGCATACGCATTCATGAATAGTGTCTCTACTCCGCCTCAAGTATATACTGCGGCATTTCGCACCCTGCGCTCTCCCAACGACTGGGGTGTTACGTCTGCAAACTTGCAATGTAAACGCAAGGACAGATTTGCACAATAACTGCTGAGATTTGTACTTCGTCTTGAATACTGCGAATCAGCGCGTCAAAATGCGCACGCTATGCTTGCCGAGGCGGAAAGCGGTTGGGAAAAGATCAAGGGCGATCAAACCAAGACCTGGCATGATGGTATGAAAACCCTAACCAGGAGACTGGGTCACATAGGTACCCTGTATGGGGACCTCAAGTTCATGGTCACGGGTGTTTAGAGACACTGTGATATGGTTGAGTTTCGCAAACAGTGGCGCTCATGCATCCACTCACTATTCTTGCAAACCCAGTCGAGATGGATTTTCACTTTGACTTTACTCTCAACATTCCAATCTTCATTCTGCTGTTTTATCCAAATTGGCAGCCAAAAGACAGCAACCGAAGCCGGCGCATGAAAATGCATAGTTAATGGTTGTGAATACCGAAGCTGAAAATTAATGTTTCATAGAGTTCCTCGCCACCTTCGATTCTGTCCATAGACAGTTATTCTGGAAAACGCTGCAATCCAACGGAATGTCAGAAATCAATAGCACTGCTGAAGTCATTACACAACGACTCGGGAGCAATTTCGAGCCTATGGTGGGTGTCATCGAAGTTCAGTTTAAGTTTCAAAGTTCGACAAGGCTGTCCGCTGGCATCCGTTCCATTCAAATTAGCTCTGGACTGGCTGATGCAACAAGCGTCTACAGTCTGATGCAGGTGGGTCCTAGTACGTCGACCGCGGACCTGTTATATATTTCACACACTTCTGAGTACAGACTGTGCCAACCAAATCATAGTACAATAATCCTTCTAAAAAAATATAACGTTCCATTATTCATTTGTGGACGGAATACTGCCAGGCTTCCCAGGCCAAGGCAAGTGCATTTTCTTGAGGAATTCACAACCACAGCCTTCAGCTAGCTAAAGCCTGACAGTGGGGCAGTGTGTGAAAATCGCATTCCATTTGGAATCAGTGTCTAGTTCATGGGATGATACGCCCTTTGGACGGGGTCAGACGTCCAAGGTTCCCACTACGTCTCGATGCCCAATTGAGCCGGTGATCACTGCCACAACCAAGTAGGTGCGGGTGAATGTGGTTCGTACTCCTCTTCTTGGATGGTTTGGAACCAAGATTTTTAGCCAACTTCCCTAGGTGAACTGCCAGTGTCTCATCGACTCGGTTATAGCTCCGGCTGTTGGCTTTCGTTCTCTCACTTGGATGAGAAAAGACCGCCACGGAAGGCAGTGAGTAGCTCTTCCTCATAGAGCCGCTTAATCATATAGGAACATTTACTGATATGCAAAGGAATAGTGACCAACCGCCATCCATAACACCCACCTCGACCACAGTGAGGCTTTCGGAGACCGCGAACCTCGAACACGCTGATGATATTATAATCTTTGACACACCAGATGATCTTCTGCAGATCTTTAACTGCATCGAGTCTCTAGGGTTAACCGTTATACTGTCAGAAACGAAGTTCTTTTCAACAGACGTCATCCAGTTGACTACTCCCACCCAGGCCAGTAATTCTTTTTTTATTACAAAATTTCGTGTGATGAACAGCGGACGGGGAAAGACCCATAGTTAGGAAGACCTGCTGTTCAGTGATGGAAACCGATAACCTCAACCCCGGGACTTGGAGTGGCGGACCACATAAGGTTAGGCGTGGTATTGAACCGGACAACAGTAAAGCTGCCTACCATCACTCCCAGTTTTCAGACATCTGAGCTCCACTCTACCACTAAATGGTCGAGCGAAAACCTAGATTCTTCTTCGTGTTAACAACACAAGGAGAGCCTTTCTACAACTTCGCAGATTATTATGAACCCTCAGCAAAATCTGTATCCGTACAAAACTGCGTGTGTATACCAGGTTCTCATTCACCCATCTTTACCGACGGCCGAGAAACCTAACCACTTAAAGTCAGATGTATAAGGTACCTAGAGGTCCTCAATCATTGGTGCCATCGATACATCACAAGAGTGTAGGGATAAGACTTAATCTCTAGCGATGAGGTATGGGATCGCAGCCCAAGCAAACATAAACTGTGCACCACGAGAATACCTACAGTGGTTCTGCTACGTACTGCTTAGAGCCGCCTCAAACCCTTGTTCTGACGCCGTCCGGGCTAGCACTACCCTTGTAGTGTCCAACTGAAGNCTACATGAACGTGTAAGTAAAAATAGGTACCTACGCCAGTAGGGTGGAGTACATGAGAAAAATCTATGGTTTTATTTTACCAGTCTCTGATTTAGTCGCTTTTTCAAATCCGTATGAACAGTCCGGAACTGGGTAAGGATTCGCTGGTAGATAGGTTTTCTGACGGTTTCCTATTGGTAAATAATCCATTCTTTTAGACTGGTCACCCAGTGCATTCTGTCACAAAGGGAAGATGATTAATTCACTATTTGCTCACTTTGTCGCAAGGTATTCTGTGGAAGGGTCTGCAGTTAAGACGTATTATCCTACACATCTTGCTCTATACCTTATCTGGATGGCTTTCTCTGCATTTGTTTTCAGTTCTAGATAGTGAATGTGATTCATCACTGCAATTGCTACTGTTTAAACTCGTAAAATGTGATTTAAGACCGAAAAGTTATTTGATGGAAAAAACTTTTTGGTTTTTCTGCAAAAATCAAAAAGCGGTGTCGAATTTATACCAACCAGCTGATAAAGACCTGCGTCGTAACTTGCATTTGACTAATACTTGTTCTGTTCGTTTGGCTCGTCCATTTACAGACCGGTCTTTGCAAGATGAGGTGAAGCGAGAGTTAGAGTTGGCTCGGAAGGCCGAACAAGAGGCCGCGCTTCTAAAGGATCGATTCACCCAGAAGATAGTTACACAGGAGAAGCCATCTGCTCTTTCAAGTGGGTTCTTTCTCTTATTTTTTTATTTGCACACTTCATTTTATATCATTGTGCTTTTGTCGTAATAGACTGTCAGTTTTGAACACATGCATGTTTTGCACTTCTCACTTTCCCACACATTTAGTATCTATTTTACCAAAAAATAGCCTTTTGAGAGTTGATGTCCACCCGTTTTAATTTGGTCGTAGAATACCACAAATATGCGACCAACAGAGCTATAATATATTGGATAGGCAAAAGACCACGCATGTGATTAACCACGAATTAGTGGGCATTGCTTCGCTGAGCAAACGGTTGCAGACGATGCCAAAATTTGTGACGGGTTTTTACCCACAAAGTAATCTTCACTATGAAGAATATCCGTAGAAAGCGTTGTCAGGTCTATGGTAAGTCATTAACTGGAACCATTTCCCTCACAATGTTTCCATCTATGGGTAGCACTGCTGTGTGAGGGCTAGAGATGCACCTCCAATAACTACTGCTTTCTGACTCTTCCCCACACCATCCATAGAATCGTTCATGGAGCCTAAATATTCTCACGCTGGAGAAAGTCGTGTGAACAAGTTTCAATCCATGAACGGTTTATGAATACTCCGTTGCCCTAATCTTAGCATTCGGTTTCCCCATGTTTTTGCATCTGCCTTAGGCACCTGAATGAGGCTTATCTTTCCAATGGGATACCGGTGTGTGATGTGTAACGTACTCGGTGATGTACAGTCACAATCCACTACACTTCCAGATGCAGTTTCACTGTAATGGTTACCGTTTTTATCAGAAACCCTGTTCTGCTTGATTAGTCTCTTTGCAATCTAACTCTGTCAGTTTTTGAATGGCATTTGCCTCAAGTTCATCGTGTATTCTAAAATTATACTCGTGTATGCATAGTCTGAAGTTCAATTTTGGGCTAATTCACTTGACGCAGCTTACGGTCTGGTTAGGTTTGTGGACATCACTCGTGAAATGCACCGTAGGCATCTTCATAAAATTTCGCGTGCCTTGTCGGACATTTGGGCTATCTATGCTAAGTTTCTTATCGGTTTTACGTGTTTCACATGTAATCTAACAACATAAAGCTTGAGCTAAATTTAATGATGATTGTAATAACCGGAGAACAACACAGAGCAAGGAACTTTTGTCTAAGATGGTCTGAGTTGGTGCCTCTATCCTCATTACTTTAAAAGCTGCACTTAAAATCTGCATGCGCTTAAAACTATTTTCGCGCATTAAATGCTTGTTGAATTCAAGCAATTTCACCACAATTCGCAAACGAAATAATGCAACTCCCCGCAATTTTTCGCCTAGGGGTCATGTTTTGGTGTCCATCTTTATTCGATGATTCGGTCGTGGGAACGCGCGAGCAAGTAGATCAAGCAATTGATGAGTATTTGGAATCTGAATCATCTAAAAATCTACCGGAAGCAGCCACCCTTACAGTGATTCGTCATTTACAGTTGAGCAAACCGCCGGTACTACCCGACATCCCAATATCTGAACAACCAACTGCATCAGAATGTCGGGAGAAGCGACGACAAAATTTTGCGCGTATTCTGTCGAATCTCATACAGAACCCAGAGAATCCTACATTTCGGCGTTTGCGCNCATTGGTAACCAGCTGGTTAGTGATCTGTTATCGATCCGAGGCGCCGAATTGTTTTTCACAGTGAGTTTGAATAATTTTTACTGTGATATTGAGCAACCGAAATTTCGTCGTTATTGAAGAAAAACTATTCTTACCACCTCATTCTTGAGGCTCATTTCACTTTCGGCCGAGCATATAGAAAGGGGTAAAATAGTCATTTGTCAGATGTAACTGCGGAGTCGTAAGATCCATATGTTAGGGAAGGCATTAATCCGTTAACCTTGAAATGCTTTTTAACTTCGAATGTACTTACCTGATTTCAAGCGAATCCACTAGTAGTGTCCCATAGGGAATTCTGCTACGCGTTTGCTCACCAACTGTCACGTGTGGTACTTATCAGATCGTGCTCTAGATAATTACCTACCTGTCCGAGGTAAACTGATAGGCACTAAGCAATCTACGTTGATGTACGTGAAGTATGTATAACTTGTATGGCTTCTGCATGAACCTAACACCCTTTACTGTTGATCCATTGGCTATCTTACAATGATCGTACCTCATTTGGTCCAGTCAAGTGGGTTATGATAAACTGTGCATGTAACCATGGTACTAGGATACACGTGCATCACTGATCCGGTTCTCTGATACAAACAAATAGCAGTTGGCCAAATGGTAACCTGACTTGAACTTTCTGGCTTTAGGGTTCCTGGTTGGGGATCTCGGAAACAGTCTGAAGCAATGATGATCGGGTATCTACGTGCTTTTTGATCAAACCTATTTCAGAACTGCATTTTGTATCATTACCTCCTTTATTCCTTCCTTGGCCGATCAGGTGGGTAGCTGTATGACAGCATCACTCAGGCCAAATCAATAATGCACTTTATTTGATCCGCAGGGGGACCGATTCTCTAGCTCATACTTTGATAAATCAAGTTAATGTATGAGCAGCCGTAAAAAGTGGGATTAGAATTAACGGGAGGGAGGATACAGTGCTGAAAAGGTATTTGACCAAACTTCTGTTTTCAATCGTCAACCAGTTGTTCTTTGCAAGCAAATAACCTGTCTAGATATAGAACGATGGATTTTTGATATGCGATAGTNATGCAGCGGCTTGAATTTGTTACGATTCGCTAATGTGGAAACGGAGCGAGAAAGATCTTTAGTTAGGTAATTATGTACTGCTGGTTACGACGTTGTATCTTTGTAGCTCTGGTTGAGGATGGTGTTGAAGGGTTCTTTGAGCTGGAAGTGTTGTTTCAGAAGTTTTCGATCCGTGCCAGGCAAAATCATCAGTGCGACTTCGGGAGAGCGCCGGTATACAGTATAACCGGACTTACAGAATCGTTTTCGAAGATTGTGATTGGCTGCTTGTGGTCTTCTCATCGAATTGGCCAATTCCATCTGTTCGCTGTT
>UZAN01042955.1:26384-44568 GCA_900618425.1 Echinostoma caproni
TCTAAGGAAGGGAGCTTCATGTCGTTTTCCTCCTCGCGGGTAAACGTTATCCCTGGCATAACCTTGTTTAGGGTATCACGGAATTCTTCGATTCTTTCTGCCGGTAGCACTGCTAAGGTGTCATCCACGTATCGAACCCAGAGGCGAGGGTGGTATTCTGCAAATGCCTTGGTTTCGAATTGTTTCATCACCGCATCAGCTAGTAGGCCGGATATTGGTGATCCTATTGGAGTTCCTTTCACCATTCGATATATCCTCCCGTCAAACTGTAGATATGTTTCCATGCAGAGTTCAAGCAGCTCCATGATGCCAGTCACTAATAGTGGTGTTCTTTCTGGAAGACGAGGATCATCTGCTNATATGTTTGTAAACAGAGATGTGACATCGAAGGACACCATTTTTTCTTTCGGTTTCAGTTTTAATACTCTTGTTCGATCTAGGAATGTGACGAGTTTTTATGCCGTTGTCTTCTGGAATGGATAGGAGTAATAAATGAAGGAGATATTTAGCCAGCTGGTAGTTGGGAGCCGTTGTTGAAGAAACGATTGGACGTAGTGGTACTCCGGTTTTGTGCACCTTTGGTAGTCCATAGATCCGCGGGATTGGACCCTCCGTAGGTTTGATATCTTTGTATTGTTTTTCACTGAGTTTGTTGTTTTTCTTTAGTTCTCTTTTTAGTGAACCTGTTACGTAAATTTGTTATAGGGTTTCCTATACCTGGTTAATATGCCTCCGAATCATCGATGAGTCTACCCAGTTTTTCTTTGTACATATATATATATATATTTGATAATAAGTAGTATGTGAATGACTGGACAGTATTTCCCTGGAAGCACACGACCGGTTTCGCNAGTAGATAAAGACAGTGGGTCATATGGTTCGGTGTCCTAAACGGTGACGCCGGTGCGTTTTTTTCTCCTACCGAGTTCATTTGGCTTTTGAAGTTTTATTATGTCGGTGCTTTCAGCTTCCTGCCTCTCCTGTTAACTCTCCATTATTCGACGAAACGTTTAGTCAATGGTTAGCAACCAAAACCGTCACACGATAGTGCAAAGTAAAAGGTTATGAAAATCAGAACGGAAAAAGTTTGCCTAATATGATGCTGTTCTAAATCATCCATACGGCGAGAGGTGTTCACACGCTTTTGCATACACAGAACCACTGTTTGCAAGTAACCGATTTACGGCGTATCGCAGTAAATTTTTCCTGAAGTCAAATTTTTATCCAGATTTCAGGATCCTCATCTGGTATGCCTTCCAAAGAACAGTTGCCCGATGAATACTTTTGTCTCAGTCGTGACGAGGCCAAACGTCTGATGGAACAAAACCAACGCACTATCGAAGAGAGCGGAATGCTACTGACCAAAGCTATGCGTGAGCGTTTGCGTATACAAGAAGTTCGCCTGTTTCGCTATGTTCTTATTCGTGTTCGACTTCCAGGAAACTTTGTGATTCAGGTATGTGTATATCTGGAATATTCGTGTTTATGATCCAGCCCAATCCCAAAAATCAGAGTTGATTTACCTCAGGGTTTAGCTTCACGACTAAATTATCTGGATTTCAATCACAAGTTGACTGTGCCTTGTTCCCCTTCAATCTGTTTTATGAGTCGTGATAATTGAATCACTATCCATTTTTGCGGTGACCTTCCCGAATCAAACTGTTCTTTTCTTTACTCCAGACTATGTACCGAACAAATCAGAGTACAATTATCTTTATAAAAGGAAAGTAATTCCATGATTTATTTTGGGTCGCGATGCTGCCATGTTGCCCAGGCCAAAGCNCCAAAGCAGGTGAATTTTCTTGAGGAATTCACAACTGGAGCCTTAGACTAGTCAAAGCCTGACCCGCAAGGTAGTGGGGCGATGTGTGAAAATCACCTTCCATGGCGGGGGGAAGCGGTACTGTCCAGTCCATCGAATCATCATCATAGGTGTGGGTGAGTATGCTTCATATACTTCTTGGTTGGTTTGAAATCAGGGATTCTAACCAACTCCCCTAAGCGAACTGCCAGTAGTTCATCAACCCGGTTATATCTCCGGTTGTTGACTTTTCATCCTCTCACTTAGGTGAGAGAACACCTCCGCCACGGGAAGGCAGTAAATAGGACCTCCGCAATGGGGGGTTTTGGAGGCGCTTGGTCGTATGGAAGCATTTCGTGAGGTGCCAGGGAAGGGTGATGATTCAGATACCGAGATACTCATCTCCGACTATACCAAAGCTTTCGAAGGCTCCTCCTTTTTCGTTGACATCAAAGTTGTAATGTCCTTGAACTGCCGCATCCTTGTTTCGCTCCCATGGTGGTAGGCAGCTCTGCTGTCGTCCAGTTCCATACCACGTCTAACCTATCGGGGCCTTATGTGGTTCGTCACTCCAAGTCCCGGGTCTTAGGTTACCGGTTTCCATCACTGAAAAGCAGATCCTCCTTAATATGGTGTTCGCCCCATCTGTTGTTCATCACACTTAGGTGTGTAATAAAAAAGCTTAGAGAACATAACTGCTAACCTACTGTCCAGTTTAATCTTTTTATTCCTTAGCGGGTTCATGAAAAGGTAAGATGATAACTTTAATTTGTCCAACAAAAACTTTCCATCTCACTCTACTGCATGATGACCTGACGAATGGTCAAACCCACTAATTAAAGGGGCCTGCTGTTCTATATAAGTTGTAATTTTGAAAACACAGCGATGTCGGTACAGGTGAAAATAAGACGACGTTTCGGTTACCGTGGGTAACCTTTATCAAGGTGATTTGACAATCGAATCTGCTGTTCACACAAATTATCTCATCGTACTTCCTTTTATTGAATGCATAATGATACAATTTTCAGGAATGGGGAAAGCGACCACTCAAGGTTGTTATAAAGTAGGCATAATATTGATTCGGATAATAGCGTGGCTGCGTACCGTTCAACTAATGATGAATAAGGAAGTAACATTATTGGTAAGACACTATAGCTTACAACATTGTCATGTGATCAACCTCTATTGCAGTTTTGTAGACAACACGTATACAACTCATTTCTCAGTCGTGTTGCTTCATACGCTTGTGCCAAACTATGAACTGAGCTCACATGATCACCATATTCCAACCGTAATCTCCTCAGTGAGCATTAACGTTGGAACGAATGGATTTGGGGACGTGCGCAACACGAATCCCTTTGGCACAATTTACCATAATGGGATCACTGCTTCAGAATAGCAAGTGTTTGACTATCGAACCCCTCGTCTATTTGTCTACAATAGGCACTAGCTGAGATGTAGTGAGCTCGTCTGCTGGCTTCTCTTTCACGTATTTTATTTGTTGTGTCTATGTAGCTGTAATATACCGTGATAGCAGTCGGCCTATTTAGGTCGGCGTCACCGGTGCACTCTGGATCGGAAGTTACAAAGTTCAAACCTTATTGCCACCCGGTTTTTGGTGATCAACAGTTTCACTCTCGTCCGACTGGTTAATACGCCTATCCTATTCGGGTTTTGTGTAGCTCTCTGTTCTAAGCTCCGGGTCTTAAGATGCCGATTGTCATGAGTAGATAGTTGGTCCTGTTGATTATGGTGTTTGTTACTTCTGCCGGTCGTCATACGTGAGTGTGTTCTGAAAAATGCAAAATCATTACGTATCAAAATACGCGAAGATTACTGGAATTTATTCACTGGTCTTCTTACTATTATTCTTTTTAAGGATACAACCGAGTCAGAAAATCTAGACTAAACTTAGCGCACGTGCTTGTCATCCCAAACAATCCGCGCTTGTTAGAAGTCAACCCAGATTAGAACAATCCCCAAGAAAATATCGTCCAAGTACCGTCCATTTGCCTGCTCATCTATGTTTTCGAAAGCTTTTGAAAATGTTTTTCCGCACCACGTGATACCCTTATGATCCCCTACAGTTTTCCTACAAAGCCCGTCTGTCCACACTTGATACTGTCACCCATATTGTTCAATCTCCTATCTTGGCCTGGGAAATATGGCAGTATTTCACCCACAAACAAACCGTGAGCCGTTTTTCTTTTCCATACAGATTTGTATGGCACAGTCTGGATTCAGACGCGTGTGAAATACATTGTTCAATCCGTTTCACCCGTCTTAGAAAGAGGTTCAGGTACCGCTCGTTTAACTTCTCTCGATTTTGTCAACGCCTTTGGTTCTTTCGACCAATAGGTGGTTATTGAACGCATTTTTGAGTGTGGTCTGATACCTGAATGCTTTACTCGACTACTTTTTCCATAGGACCCAGTTTACTTCATTTAATGGCATACAGTCATCTTTCATAAATATCGATTCTAGTGTTTTCCATGGTGCTATTCTGCCCTATTTTTAATTTCCATGCACCTAAAAATTCTCCCCGTTCCTCCATAACTTTATTGCTTGGAAGTATGCTGATGATATTGTGAGTGGTTGCCCATCCCCTAATCTAGACAGCTTTCCAGCTCTCCAGGACTGCCGTAACGAACTCAACGATTGGTTTATGCCAAATATTTTGTTTTTAACATCAATAAATGCATCAACGTTACCTTTGGTCTTAAAACCACCTCCCATTATCTTGGATTCTTAAGTACTCTCCCTGATATTGTAGTTAATAGTAAAAGCATCCCCAAATCTGATTTTGTTCAATACTTCGATGTCACCCTCGTTCCTAGCCTGTTCGGGTTTACTCATGTGATTAGCGTTGTAACAAAATTTCGGATACAGGCTCCCGAAACTAGCCTTTCTACCTAACCCTATTCTTAACTCCGTGATTCCCTGCATCCTTTCATATTGTTTATACTGCTCCTCGACATTTATCCCTGGTTTAAAAGAAAAAGTTCTCACCTTGTTCTCCAGATCCCCTCAGCATACAGTGGAATTGATAGAATTATTTTGTTTTTTGTTGTTGTTGTTGTTGTTGTTTCCCACCTTTTCGTGATACATTTAATTGAGAAGGTAACATGTGATCCAGAGCACTGTCTACATTCGGAACTAGTGAAAACCGTGTCAAATCCCCAAATTCGTTCCAAATATCAACTCCTTCCTATACTTCCTTTCTCGTACAGAAACAGTGTAGTTCCATACCTACTTGGCACTTGGTTGATGCTGAAACAATTGTCACACACCTTGAGGAAAGACTCTTGCACTATATATCTTTTTCTTTTACTAGAATATAGAATTTATTTTCATTTTGCTTTCTATCGCAATTTTTTGTAATACATTCACTGTACAAGTTCGTAAATTGACGAAAGTTCACCGTCTGGGTGCATAAGGCGTCCTTGCACTTGATTTGACTTGGATATATGGTTAAGTTTTGTGGTAAATACCGTTCTCATAGTCACGTTTCCGTTTAATTTTCTTGTTTTTCTAATACACATCATTTGTTCCATCCATGTGTTGATTTTTCTGACCGTATTCGCAAGACTGCAACCCAAACCATTACATTACTGGTTATTTAACTTGCCTTCGTTGATCTATTCTCTGAACAAATCGAAAGTTTCCAGGTGCTTTGATTCTTTTCATATTCGCAATTGTTTCTGTTCAGTGCTAACTTCCGACGTGGCCCGCGAGGCATGATGGTAAAATGTCTCATCCCATGCTTATGCTAACCCGAATTCAGTGCAGTACAGCGCATCCTCGTTACTATACTTTGCGATAGGCTATTAAATTCTTCTCACTCCCTTACGTAGAATTGACCACGCTTCGTGTCTTAGGGATTCGGTTCACTAATCGCCTGCGGAGATCACAGGTTCGACTTAATCACTATGGATTGATGGCTCGGTGATCTTTATCCAGTTTAANATGGCTCGGTGATCTTTATCCAGTTTAAAACAAGTCCGCGCAATGTCTAAGATCACCGAGTAGATGAATAACAGGCGGTGGTGGTCAACTGGTTAGAGCACCAAATTGTGACCCCGAAGTCCCGGGTCCCAAACCGCTCCACCGCCGCCCCTCTTCCCTATTTCTGTATTTCCCCAGACATCCTTTGTTTGACCGCAGCTTCCTTTTTGAAAGTTGACTGTACATTTGTATATTGAAAAAAAATAAAGAAGGAAGTAAAGAAGACATTTAAAAAGGTTCAAATGACATGCACCTCGCAGTGATTATCATCTCTTTGTCTGGTGCAGAAATCCTCGACGAACGGTCAAATTGTGTCAGTTTTATCACGTACCTTGTCTGGGTCGCTTCCCCTATTGGTCTTTGAGACACAAAAAACCGTTTCTGAATAATTCGAAGTACAACCCAGCTGCTGGAACGTACCCATGATCTAATCAGTAAACCACTTGATACAAAGACCAAGGTACACAAGTGAAGACTGAAAAACCTCGTCCGAAGGTCGTATAATGGTGGAAAATACTATTAAGAAGCATTCTTTGGTTTGATTCGATTATCAAATGAATTTTATTTTTCGGAGGTGTAACAACCTGCAAGAGAGTGAATTTCTTAATCGATACGAGTGGCAATCCAGCTTCCTTCAGAGTTTCTCTGCACAATTGCTTTTCTAATTTTCGTGTTCTTTTGAAATGGAGAGGTGTGTACAAAATGAATATTCATTTTGTTGTATTTCGATGGGCTAAGCTGATCGATGAATTGGTAGAAAGTTATTAAAAATTCTCGACTTGCTTTCTGACACCTACTGCAATGTCATTCATAATCGTTGACCTTCATATGGTCATATTTCCCACTCAATGCGGTAGTGGTTTCTTTTATTCCTGACATGCTTTTATTCCCGTCACGTATCTGGAAATATCTGATGAAAGAGGAATCGCTCCACATGTGGTCCGTGACAGAGCAAGTCGAGTTCATTGTAACCGGATTGCGCACTCAAGATAACCACATTGTGTCTGTTTTTGTTCTTGCCTGTGTTGCTTTTATTATCGTTCCATGCTGTGTGCTTTTGTGTGTCGAATGATCTTAGCCAATTGACACTTTTCGTATTTCAGGGCACTTTTTATGCGTCGGACACGGTTTTGACCGTGCGTAATTGGATTACCGAATGTTTGGCTGTTCCAAGTACCGAATACCAACTATGGGCACCGCCGGGCACAGTTAGTGCCGGTCGCTCAAACGCTCCACCCACTGCACGCCTGGAGTTGACGAAAGAAACTTCTTCCTTGGTGGAATGTGGTCTTGCCCCTTGCAGTTTACTGACTTTATCCATTCCGAGTTCTAGTGGAAGAGGGACATCACCGGAGCCAAGGTCATCCTCATCACCGTCTCCTCAAGTTCTGTTACGATCGGATCTACTGGAGAACGTGGCTCAACTGTGAGAATCCTCATGATCAAACTCTTTCCTCATTTCTTCAGGATCCCGTCCTTTCTATGGTATGCTTTTGTTACGGGAATTCGCGAGCCTTTGCTACCTACCAAAAGTTATATACGTATGGTTGTCGCGGACTGCCGTACCTACTCCCTGTGATTCACTCCGCCAACCATTCCTTTCCGAACTCACTTTAACTCTTTGGTCGCTTGCGAATGAAAAAGAATAATGCACTAAGCTGTTCCCAGATCTATTTTCCGTTTAAATGATTGATGCATATGCGTTTATGTGCATTCAATGCGTCCCCATTCGGTTTGTCTGTGCGAGGAACTTTTGTTCATCCATGTGCGCATCACCTTTTGAACCAACGAAACCGTCTGATGTGAACAACAGTGAAAGGAATAAATAAATCGTCACCGCGTGATGTGCGGTGTTTCGTCTCACCAGAGGAGGTGTAGCGTTCGTGTTCACTTCATTGATACATCATTTCTACTTGTTCTCAGGTTCTGGTGAACGATTCTTTTTTTTAACCATCGCCACCGCTTGCAGCTAACGCATAGTATCGCTGGGTTCAGCAGATCGTTACGCCGTTGGTGGTGCCTCAGTGAATAAAGTTGCGGTGCCTGACTTTTCCAGGCTTGAGCTATATATAATTGCATCAGGTTATTGCTATACAGCTTATTTCGTCGTTCGTTACTATACCGCATACGCATGCTGAGGTCTTGCATCATTGAAGTTTTCGATGCCTCAGCTCCCAAACCACCGGTCGTATTTGCCATGTGTTATTGTGCTGTCTCTAACCTGTGGATTCTCGTACTCTAGGCTTGATTGGACTCGCAAGCGCTATGTGGAATTATCTGCAATATTTGTAGAGTCTGTTGGTATGTATGATTCAGGAATGAGTCACTCATGTGCGGTACTGTCTGTGCGGGGTCAAAAATGAAAAAATCCGATTGGCAGATTCTACGAAAATGTGATCGGCCAGCGTGGATCACGGCTTACTTCTCCGAAAAATGTATGAAGTGTGGTACTCTGTCAACTGCTGCTGAACTTCATCAATGTCATCATTCCTCCCTTCCGTCTAAATGAAAATATTTTGTGAACTGGTGATTTATGATTGATTTAACTTTAAGAGTTTTGCGTTTTTAACTGTTCGGAATGTTTATTGGGTATTTGGCAATACCTAACATTACTACAACTGTTTTCTTGGAAAGAATTAGCCAGTTTCATGGTGAACATGAAGTTTCGTCGGTGTTTCTCACAGATGAGGTCCACAACATGCGTCACTTGGCTTTTTATTTTGAAGACACACCTCTACCTTTTTAACTGTGAGCACGTGCTGCAAGGTAGCAGTGATTTGGTGCATGATGACCAATGACTCACTAGAAGAAAGGTATCCGTCGTTTGACTAGCGTAAATTCTGAGGCTTTTGGAGACTCAAAATTTAGCTAATCCATCGCTAATAGCGCTAGCGATTTATAACATTAGTGCTATTGGCGATGGATTAGCTAAATTTTACGCCTGTCCCCTGTTGTTTCTTCCATCTATTCCTAATTTCCGATACAGCTATCGACAGAGTGATATGTGTTGCTTTAGTTTGGTGGTTCATTTGATCGAAATTCGGCACTCTATAGTGACATACTATTTACCTAATGTATCATTTGCGTTGATGCACACTGTTCGCCAGTTCTAGCCACAAACTGTTTTAGTCCGTCGCAGTGCACTTATATCCTTTATGAGAATCTGATATCTAAGCGAAGAGCTGTGCGAGATTCGGTAATTAACACTAGCAAAGGGATCTGACCAGACGTGCGATGCACCTCTCTGCGAATCTGATCATGAAGTCCATTTGAGATGTTGAATCTCACGGAGTTTTTAGTAGTCCTGACGCATCATATTTATAATATGATCATTTGGGATCAAAACAGAACTGCAAGTCGTCTGTAATGTTTAATCACGAAACAACTTTGTCAGAGTAATTAAAAGTGACCGACAAAATGGTTGAGGATACTGTTTCACTGAGTGATCAATGGTGCTTCAAATAGTGCCTTACATTGCTGGCCAGCTGTACGTCGTCAGCAAAACAATCTCAACCTAAAGTGTAATGATAATTCACAGCAAACTTCAGTCGTTTTATCACTAGTCGAATCATGTCAGAGAAAAGTTGACTGAATAGATTCTAGGGGGTAATACGGGGGTTTGGGGCCGTCACGTTATCGTTTTGAATTAAACACCTAAGGCCACTATAAATCTGATAATAATCAAGTATCGCATGACAATTTAGAATGAAACCGTACAAATGTTTTTCTCAGTGATTGTCCATCATCCGACTCCCTTAGTGATCCGTTTTTCCGCAGTGATATCAGTCGGGAGCCGCACCTTGAAGGTTTCACGACGATCATTGAGGAACCAGTGGTATGGACCAATCGAATTCACAACGGTTCGGCCGGAGGAAAACGGTAGATAATTGATTAACACCTTCAAAACCAAGAACCTCTTTGGTACGGATTATCATCAGTTTGGGACGGTGGTGGCCAAATGGTTATTTGACGAAATTGTGACCTGGGAGTCCCGGGTTCGAACCGCCGCCCGCCTTCCCTATTTCTGTACTTTTCCAGGCAACCTTGTATGGCCGCGGCCCCCTTCCTGAAAGTTGACTATACGTTTTTCTTTTCAATAAATGAAAAGGAAGAAATGAAACATTTGGATTCCGTAATGAATTTGAATAGGCGAGTCAGAAGACAAACACTGTGAGAGGAATTCCTTTCGTATACTCTCCTCGGTCGCGTACGTATAACATTGAACAAGATAGACAAATGAAGCGAATTAAGAAATCTAGTTAGTATTAATCATGTGTGTGATTGTGTACAGTGTGATGCACGCGATCGGTTACAGCCAGGGAAGGCCAAGGCTAAAGGTCATACGCTTTTGGACGCACAGTGTGGGTTTGTTGTGAGTGATCGATAATGCCTCGAGTATTGTCGGTGTTTGTCTCGATGACGTAACAAAACCGAGAACGCGCTCGTGAGGTCTACCTTGTGGTCGCTTTTAACCAGGTGACGTGCGATGGTCGAAGTCGGTCTGCGTGCTGCGATTAGAGTGTGATGTGGGCTGAGTCATAGAGTCACGCACATACCTGGAGATGTTCTCGGCCATTCTAGTTCGCGGTGATCGGTCGGTTCTACCAATGTATGCCACTTCACAAGCACTGATGATGTCACCTCGGCTGGTGATGAAACGTTTGCAAACAAATTGCCAAGCTCGGCGAACAGGCGAAATGGAATTCAGTTCACCCGAGCTGCGAGAACCTATTTTCAACATTTTTCGGGCGTACAACGCTAAAAGCAGCTCGCCGATGGGAGGTTTTCGCCTGCCGAGAAGTCTCCACTCACGAGCAGCTATTTTTTCTTCACGAATGCCTACGGCGCAATCTGCTTCCATGGAGCGTATACCACAGACCACCGATCAATCACCCGGAGGCCTGGAGGATTTCACACCAATTCGAAAGGCGCATGATGATCTCGGATGCTCACAGAGGCCACTTCACCAGCACTGAGGATGTCACCTCGACTGGCGATGAAACGTTTGCAAACAAATTGCCAAGCTCAGCGAACAGGCGAAATGAAATGTATGCTTCGTTGCAGCTGCAACAAAAGGCGTAAATGCACTGAGACGTAGATTCGACTGGACGACGATCTTTGAATTGGGGGAGGGGGAGGCGCCGTGTGATCAGATGGAGTCTTAATGTGACAGGGTAGTAGGTTCTTTGTAAAGCGTTTTTGATAAGCTGTGTGATAAGCTACAGTGTTGACTCCGTTCTATATGGCTGCGAGATATGGATATTCATTTCAGGCACTCGAGGGTTAGTGGCTTCAGTCCGGTTTCCTGTCCGATTATGAAACGGAACGAAAGATTCCGGATAACCATTTACGCGTAATGCGCTATAGATATTCTTCTATTCACTTAGTATTGTGTCCTCTGTACATATTTTTCTCACTCTATGGACCAAATATCGCACCAGGGCTATCTTGTGTCCTATTGGTGAGAAACTGTTGAAGTGTAGATACTGCCCGGACCAAATCTTCTTGCGGACAATAGATCGTTGGATAGAACCGTCACTTTTACGGGTTATCAGGACATCAAGGAAAGCTAACAAATTTGCCTTCTCCACTCCACAGGTGAATTTCAATTTGCGTTGTGCTGCGTTGAATTCATCCAGCAATACAGCCATATCGTGAGGGTGATTGAAGATGATGAACACATCATCTTCTTTGTCTTGGTATGTGGAAGTTCCAGCCGCCGATTAAGCGTACAATCGCTTTTACTGATCTGGATATATTTTGATCACCACGCAATTACCTTGGTAGCTTCGGGCTGTTTCGATCAAGTCTTCACCTTGCGTTATGCATTCGAGTGATATAGCATACCCCAGTCAAAGATAGAAGTTTTCCTTAATCTCGTTTGGGGTAATCACAATGGCTGATAATTGAATGATCTACCTGATTAGCGAATGACAACAGAAGTTTTTTGTATCACGTGACAACGGGAGGAAAGTAACAGGAAAATGTCTCTATATCATGATATACGGTACCGCGTTGATCATTTCTGCTGTCTTATCCTCCCTCACACAAGTGTATCTCTCTCTACTCACACTAACTATTCTTCCTCAAGCATACAAAGTTACCATCTCCTTCCGATAAATGACCTTAAATTGGATCAATGACTGTAATTTTGCAATCAGTTTTCCACCAAATGATATGTAAGACCATGAGCAGTAGGTAGTGGCGTCGCAGTGGTTTATTCCGTGGGGGGGGGGGGGGCTTAGGTTACCGGTTTCTATCACTGAACAGCAGGTCCTCGTGGCTATGGGGTTCGCCCCGTCTGTTGTTCATCACACTTAGATGTGTAATAAGAATGAGGAATATCTGAAAGACAGTTGTTTGCTGGCCGACTCGTTTTTTCTCTCTTTATGCCAGCGTGTGTAGCTCTATTTTGATTTCAACTATAGAGAACTTCCGTGCCAGGTTACATTTATCAATCTTATGAATTCAATAGGTGTCTGTTTCTACCACGCACGATCATGGATGGCTTTTGTGATTTTGATGCTAATCTTTCACGGATCCACAATAGCAATTCAGTAGGAGTGCCTTTCATATTTTATAATTTGTATGGAAATAGTGGCACATATTACAATGTGGAAAGCCGGTCGGGCAAACATTTGCATAGGTCCTATTTGAACTGAAATCAAGCACACTTCCCAATGGATAGTGTACATCGAAGTTATGCACAGAGATTCACAAAACTCACTTCTAATATTACAAAACTCGAAAGCATTCTCGATGTGGAAATGCGTGAGAATTTCGCAGGTCATTGAACATGAGAATTCCATTGGCGAATACACCGAACTGAAGTGATTGAAACATTACGCTTCCAACTCGTTAGTCTGAACTTTAGGTATTCTTTCGGATTAGTCATATGGCGATTCTTGAATTTGTTGCTTGCTGTGAGCCAGACGTATGGTGTTTTCAAACACAACCCAGTTTGTTATTTTTGCCTTTTGTTACTGAGGCACCGGGTGGCACCTTGTCGCAATTGGAACAAACTGAAAGGTGCTAGCATTCAGACCGTGGTGTGGTAGCGTAGACTGTTACGCACACGGGAAGTTCAGGATTATCTAATAATCGCCAACTGTGACAAGTCCTTTGACAACCTCGGATGCCTTGGTGTTTTGATTGCAAACGTATCGTGTTGTTATAATTGGACAAGGCGGTGTTCGGTCGAGGATAGCTGTTTATGGCAGATAACAGTTAGGATATCACTATCTGTGTGTGTGTTTGTATGTAAGTCCGTGTCTGTGTGAAAATCACCGATCTGGATCGGGCGTTGGGTACACCCGTTTATTCAATGTTTGGGTAATCGGGGTTATTTGAGGTCAAATCAACGTTAGGATGAGTTCTAGCAAGTGGCGTTGACGCTATCCAGATGCTCAAAACCCCTGCCCCGTCGTTTCGGTTTATACACCCAGGATGGGAACTAATTGCCAAAGCCTCGAATTTGTTCGAAAACCTCGTAGGATTTACCGTAGACAGTTCTGATCGCTTCAGATTTTCCCAATCTGCAGGGGATACTAATGGATGCCGGCCAGTCTGTTGGACCCTTGCTTTTTATTTTTTATTACGCACATCTCTGTGCTGAAAAGCAGACGGGTTAGACCCCACCTGCTGTTCTTTGATAGAAACAGGCATCCGAAGCCTCAGGGCTTGGAGTAATATAGTTTAGGCTAGATGTTTAACTGGGCGACAGAAAAGCTGCCTACCACCAAAGTTGGACAGCGGTGGCGCTGTTCGAACCTCGGATCATAGATTCCAAAGCACATGGGGGACAGCAACGAAAACACTGCACCACGCTCCGTTGGTCCAGTCTTTTAGATCGACCAATAGCTCTGTGGTTGGGTTATTCCTATACTGTAATTATGGTCAGCTGCAGATTGTATTTTGGCGATTGACCCTAAAACAATTTGAGTTTTCCCGGAAACTATATCAATTTAGCGAACATGACACGTTTTGAATCTATGCTAGATTCTAATTTCTACTCATTTGAACTCTACTTGAAAGGTCAGCAGAAAACCTCAGAAAATTACTATTTGGCGCAAAGTTTCGTTCAAACCATTCAATTATGAGATCACATTATTTTTCTTCCACTTCCGGTCAACGTCTATGGATAGATTTCATCACCACTTTGGAAATCTTTACCAAATCCTCGGTGTGAAAGACCAGAAGCTTTACGAACTAATGAAAGTCGTGCGAAATGATACGTCCATCTAACAGAGTGGAAATGTGAATAAACTTGGTCCTATCTCTTTCTTTCGCGCATGTTTTTATTCTATATACGTCTTATTTTTAATCGTACTACTTCCCGAGATGAGTAGCTGAAGGGTTTTTCCCCTTAGTCACGCCAATCTTCTAATCTGGTTGAGTGAACCGATGTTTCAAATCCTTCTTAGTTCCCAGTTGAACCAATCTGAGTGAAGTTCTCTCATTCGATTGACCAGGCATCAGGTAGTACGATCAAACTAACTACTGCCCTAGTTGTAATTGAACTGGTAAACTTCACTACAGGTCGTTCATTTCAGTAACTGGTTTCTATCTCTACTGATGTTGTGAGGTACTACCCACAAGAAATTTAAGTAGAATGTTTGGTATGCGTATGATGAAGCTGTCGGCGATTCTCATTATGGACAAGATATTTCACCAGTTCATTCAATATTACAGCATCAAAAGATGCAAACTGATAGTTAAACCTTTCGTTCACTGATCCTAAGTCCTTCACGAAGCCATGCTGAAACTATTCAGATTACGCGGCTCGCTCTACGCTACCCGATTTACCCTAAACCCATGTGTAATTCCTTGAATGAACAATTTATCAACTTCGACTGGGTCGTAGGTTTATTACGATGAGCGAAGCTGCTTTGTAGGAGTAGAAAACGCGCGGTTCCTATTGTAATTGTTTTGCCCCACAATTCCTGGGCATTTACTCCCAGTCTTTTGCTACCATATCAGCTTTGGAAAGAAATGTCATAAAATTTGCATTCTTTTTTCCAATTTTTAGGTTATTTCTTTGTTGCGGTGTTATTTCGGATGCGACAATTGATAATTTCTTGTGGATATCCTTTTTTATATCTATAACTGTACTAAACTGCGACAAATTCGTCATCCCGAGTGTGGATAGCAAGAAATGTTCTTACTCGATTGACCATACAGTCAATCTCCTGCTATGTCGCACTCCTGAGAAGTTACATTTTCCAATATCTTCCCATTTTTTCGAAACCTCAGACCAACCGTATGCTTAATAAAGTAGTTTCTGACGATGCGATATCGCACCCCTCAATATGTCGCCGTTCCTGATGCGTACTCACTTGGTCGTTGACCGAGGTTCGAAACTACCATTGACCATCCACCCTGAAATGTCGCACTTAACCATTGGCGTTGCACCTAGTGTGACGCGTTCATGGCACTGTTCACTGATTGGCGAATCCTTGCGAGGAAGATATCGATGTAAGTAATCGGAGACAGTGTCATTTGACGGCAAAATGTGCAAGCGCCGATCAATCAGAGAGAAGCAGAATGTGTTGGAAATGCTGAAACAACCAGATGCAACTCAGAGCTCCGGAGCCAAATCACTTGGAATTTCACGAAAAACTGTCTACAATGTTTTATCCTCTTGAACGACTATCGGGGAATTTTCGAACGCTGGCGCATCTGAGGGAAGGTGCCACCTGAAAACCAACGACCAGTTCAAGGCAGTGAATGAGACAACTTTGGCTTGGTTTACCGCTGTGAGGGAAAAGCACGGAGAGTTCCCAATCGTGGAGAGCATCGTACGTAAGAAGGCAATCCAGCTAGCACGAAGATTGCATCATAATGACTTCAAGGCTTCCAAAGGTTGTTTTCGCTCTTGGTCAGACAGATGTAGTTTCCAATGGTACAAAGTAAGAAACAAGCAATTCATGTGCGTTACTTTATAGGTGTGTGGGGAAAATTTAGCGGTGCCCAACTTAGTTTGACCAACGACGGTCATAACGAATGCATCAATCGGTTTGAAGATACACTGGTAACAATAAAAGTGAACGAACGAACAGATGTCTACAGACGCTAATTTTACACATTTTTCACTAGAAAATCACGAATAGATTGCGAAGCAAATAATCAGTTTGAATATGGTAAGTAATTCAACGTTCGGATTATCTTACTCTTTTTAGATGTTATTTCCTTCTCACTGAATTCGAACTGGTTAACCTTTGTTTTCCTTGAAGGGGTTGATACTGATGTGATTATTATAGCTAAAACCGTTGTATATTATGGTAGACGTCATATAATCAATTCTGTGGTTAGCCTAATATTGCAACGGAATGGAAGAAAATATGAAATTAATATGAGATAATCGGGTCAGAAAAAGTTCCCATGAAGAAAAAGGTAGGTGACTTCGAGATAACTAGACACAGAACTGAAAAGGGGCTGAATACCGCATGAAATGTGCCGGTATTAAGCTGAGGGTGTCATAAAAGATTTAAATTTCTTCGATAAATAAAGGACGGTAGATCTAAATTCCGTTAGAACTAAACAGATTATAATTATAAACATTGGGGACAACGAACGGGATTAATCTATTTTTCATCGGTCCAGTTTATTTTGTCACAAAACCGTCAACCGATTTTGATACTACTTAATAGCATCTACTACTGATTATCCTGCTATGTCGTAGCTCCTGGAATCTAACCACTTTTTCGAATTCCCGAGGGGTGCGACATAGCAGGAGATTGACTGTATATGCCTAGAAATACCTTTCTTTACGCTGTAAATTTATGATGCCTGGTGTTTTATCCGGTCTAATCGTACTGTCTTCGCATGTGACGTCCTAAGCAGATACGCTGTTGTTTGTGCGCGCACATCATTTCGGATGTGGCCATTAGTCTGGTACAACTGATCACATAGTAATGAAGAAATTTTCGGGATGGCAGTACCAAATAAAGACGACCGTGATGAAGAATTTGTGACCACACAGGCGTCGCCACTGCTTAACTTTCTTCGTGGTTTTAGAATTACATGGTACCTATTTTTCGCTGAATCCTGAAAATTTGTTTGTACTGTCACGCGTGAAAAATCGCGAATATAAAGAAACAAAATAGATACGTGATGAACACAACTCCTGTAGAGGACACAGCACAATACGAATTGATCGACATTCGTTTTTGAATTTCCGTGTGAGCTCATTCCTATTCCTTTTTCTCAGGATTTACGAAGCTGTTGACTTGAAATCAGCTATGCTGTGTGTACTGAATTAAAGTCATTGCAAAACTTGAATTGTAAGGCTTCCCATTTTCTTCGAGCTGAGCGTAAAATCATCTTCATTTTGAGAATACCTCCCTAGTAAAAGAAAGCAAAGATAATGCCAGTAAAGTAGGGTACAAGGGCGCGTATGGCTGCGTGCAGAGAGAACGGTTAAAAGTGAGCGCGAACGGTAAGGAATAGGAACTGCAAAGCCACGTCAATGATAACCTCGGCATACACTGGTGTACACACGAATGAATAGGCTTTCATGCCTATCGATCAACAGATCACAGATTCGTGAAGTTCAGAGTTTGGCTGAACTGGTATGTGCGTTTGTATAGAGGAAACGGAGAAACATGTTGTGCCTTGCCGAAACTCATCGCGAACCTAGTCGCACAGGTTTTAAACCCAACTATTCCAATTAAAAGATAGTTGCGGTCAGTGCCATCCTTTATTCTTAGTGCCAACCAAACGTGCGTTAAGAGGTGGGTGGTTTATGGGGGTGATTACAGCCCATACCTTTTGCAATTCAAATTGTCTGATCATCAGTTCAATGTGTGAGTCTCATTTACAGCTCCCTTAGCATCTTTTTAAGTTATCTCGTTGACCTAATCGACACTGATTAGCCTGTCAGCGATGTCCGGATGATTATCATGCCGCGTAGATTTCTCTACCTTCCGTTGAAGAGTGGACGTTAGATGTGCCTCGATCGCACGGGCCCCGATTCCCATAACATACATCTTGCTAGTAGGAGTACACGTCTCTGTGTATGTGTTCATCCTCTTTCCCCTGAAAAGTCATATCGGGCCATGCTCCACTAATGCCAATGACTCATGCGGGATCAGCGCTTGAGCCATTACTTATCTCCGTAGCATGATGCTTTGATAGAGTAGAATTCATAAGCTACACTGCAAGAGGGTGCATTGGGACACCGATCGATCATGCCCGATCGATATAGGCATCATTGTTGGCCATATTCACATCCAGTTTGTTGAACACTTGCAGATTAAATTCCGTCTCTATGATGGCACCACAGAAGCAACTTCAAGTGAAGTAATGCTCAGACATTTTGAAATGATACCTGGACATCTTTAACTGAGGGACCTCGCTTGGAGAAATTACAAACGACTC
>UZAN01042956.1:0-14866 GCA_900618425.1 Echinostoma caproni
GAGTGAAATCCAAACGTAACAGACGGCATTTTGATTTGTTTGTGGATTAACGGCGTGCATGCCGTCTACTGTCCCAAATAAGTTCCTTGCTTCATTCGTAGTACCTGAGTAACAGTTTTTGAAACAATCCCTTGATGGAACAAGAATGGTGAAAATCTGCTTTTTTCATGACCATGGCCAGATTCCTAAACATTAAATTGTTTTCATCAAAACTATGTGGCCGCATAGAAACCAAGCAAAAATACAAATATAGCATTTTTCTGTGGCATGATGAAATCTACAATCTCGCTGACATACCATAGCATGCATGCAGTTGGAGTCACCAGACAGGGTGGAATTACGTCTAGGTTAGACCCCATCTGCAACGAACTGGTACGTAAAGGGTAACACTGAGTAGAGGTATCGTGAACAATATGAATGCCAAATGATACGAGATGGTCACAAAAATATGCCGTACTCATTGCATCATGAAAGTTGCATGGTGAAATAGAGTGTAGCTGGAAGCATGTACGCAAAAAACCATGGGAATGCATCTATCCAATGATTGATTGATTGGATTAGTTGGCGGTTCTAACCAATCGCCTGAGTTGGCCTAACCCTGTTCCGATTCGTTGTCCCAGAGTAAAGCGGTTTTCAGGGAGCATGTTGTCTCTCTGACAGTATATATTCAATCAAAGATATGCACACACATTTTTTGTCTGGTACGAATGGTACGAATCTCCACACCATAGGGTTGTCACGCAAAACCACCGTTCTGTTTGGATACCTGCTAAATGTCTGGAAATCCCAGTTATGGGCGGCATTTCATACAAAACGAATTAAGCCCCTGAAGAGAATTTTACTAGCTATAATGACCTAACAAGCATCTTAATTCAACAATTAGTCAAGCATGCGACGATAGGATTAACCGCGAGCGGGAATTTGACGAGATTGGAACAAACGCACAGAGAGCGAGAGAGAGAATCTCGTTCCTTACCAGGACGTTTTGTCCCCGGCTGCACCGGGGCTGGAGGCGGTGGCATGTTTGATGCATCCTTCGGCTCTGTTCCCGATGTTTGATTATCGATCGGTTCACCATTTTCCTTATCTGACCCTGCTTTTGCATTGAGCGGAGCACCGGGAATGAATGTTTTTACAGTGGTTGTTCCGTTGGTCGCGTTCTGGGCACGAATACCGCTCCGCAGGTTCGGTGCACCCTTCGCATTGCCCGCACCACTCGCAAGCGCGGGTAATCGTTTGAACATGCTGTGCGCGATTCGACGCTCGGATTGGGTCACACGTTTATAGTCCAGGAACCGAAGCTGGGACAGATAGACGAGTTGTAAATGGACCAGTTAAATAGATCAATCAAACTGAATTAGGTGAGGGGGGAGTGGTGGTCAAAGACAAAATGAAACAACAACAAAAGACAATTCCCGTGACGTACAATTTGAATATTCTAAATGGAAACCATTTCACTGTCTCTCTGTTGTGAGTTCTGATGGCGAACGATAGGACTCCGAATGGGGCACGCCACATTCCACCGCCGCGAACTGATATCGTACAGATCACACTTGTCTGCATCCGGATTGTGGGTTAAACCGGAAAAAGACCAACCTATAAAGGGTTAGTGTATGAAAACTGCGATCCATTGGCGGCCGCTGTTCCCTTCATCGGATTCCGTGTCCGTGAGACACGGTTTACACGTCAAGGGCATCTTGGAGCCGGTTCATGCTACACTACACTACACTATGATGAGCTGGCTACCCATGAGGGCATCAAAATGACCATAACACATTGTCAAGGGGAAGCAGCTAGTACGACTTCAGTAGGTACTTTAGGAAAAGCCCTCTATGGGAGCCCTTCTTTGGAAGAGATTTAATCCCCGGTCCTAACCCAATCAAAGTGTATTGTAAGCCTTTTCTATATCGTACCGCAACCTCTTCCGATTTGAATTTCACTGTTGTGCTACTGTTACGCTTAGCTGTGTGACGGGTAGACTTTGTTTCTACCATTGCTGTCACGGACTGTTACTGCTGTCCTGTATTTGGTAGCTCACCTGACTGTAAGATCTTAGAACTACGATTTATACTATTTGTCAAAAAACGCTGCTACTTTATTGGACTTCGCGCTGCTGCCCGTAGCCGTGTTCTGTCCATATCGTGCGTATGACTATCAAGACTAAGTGACTGAAGAATATATATATTACTTGTCATGAAATATTCTGCAAGAACGATCAAGTCACGTTTGTTGCGGTTAGTAGCATCTAACCCACCTACAACATCATAGCATTGATTCTTCAATGGACTGGCTCTGAAAGAGCTATCTATTCAAAAGTCACTCGGTGTTGCAAACAAGGTTATTGTGACGAAAACACACTTCCTAGGTACACGTATATGAATAAACAGGCAAAATATTATCCGGTACGCATGCCTGGCGAACGGCAAGGACAGGGAAACTGGTCGTGTGCTTCAAGGGAAATTTTTGTCCAGTCACTCACTACTGATTCTTCTCAGAATCATTTTGTGTTCTTCCATCTCATTGCCCACTATCGCTTCTTATTTGTCCCGTTGACATTTGTTTCGTTCTGGTTATTGATTTCTTACATAATCCAGCGGTTGCTTTGTTCTCCCAGTCTCTGACACGTCAATGGACATGCAGACACGCACACCGCTCACTCGTATGACTTCAACCACACCGGTTCTCTTGTGACCTTCATTGTCCCTTACTATTGGTTGACCTACGTTCCGTCTGGCCTTGTTCTGTCCCGGTTCACCGCTCATTATGTGGATGATGTGTTGTATATATTAGACGCAAATGTGGACACTAATCGATTGCTTGAGGAGTTCAATAATGTCCATCCGAACATAAAGTTTACTCTGGAAAAAGAAGAGAATAATAGTCTAGCGTTTCTAGACATACTCATAAGACGCCACAGCGATAGCTCTGTCCAGTTATCAGTGCATAGAAAAGCAGCGTGGAATGGACAATATATCCATTTCCATAGTTTTGTCTCTCTTTAGAGGAAGATAACCCTAATTCGCTCATTGGTTTAAAGAGCGAAGAAAATATGCGCGAGGGATACTATCGACAATGAACTTCACTTCCTACGTACTGTTTTTGTTCAGAATGGCTACCCCGAACGATTTATCGATAGAGCAATGCTAGAACACAAGGAACGGCCAAAGGAAATAGGAGCAGCGAAGAAGTCTGTCTATGTGCACTTGCCGTTCAAGGGAGATAAAGAGGCAGAAGTCTTTCAAAGAAAGCTAACAAGTGCAGTAAGCAGAACATTTTACGCTGTTCACACCCAAAACAATTGTTTCCGACTGAAGGATAGAGTGCCAGATTCTGCAGCCTCATTCTGTGTATACTCATTCACCTGTTCCTGGGCACATTGGCCGCACGACCAGGTGCTTATTCGATCGCGTTCTCGAACACCACTCGGCTTGGCTGAGGCAAGACAAGACAAGACAATTACGAGCGCGGTGTGTTCGCTCCGCTCTGCATCTGGTTGAGTGAAATCACTCGGTAGATGTGGCAAGCTCGTTCCGACCGATTTGCAAGGTTCAATGCGAGCAATTAAGAGCATTTTAGCCACGACCGAAGCCGTAAGTATTCGGATTTACAACCCCCCCCCCTTGTGCGCCTAGAGGAAATTTGTGCAAGCACTTAATCTCCCTGGCCCACTTCAGGCACTCCAACACGTGTGCAATCACGTGAACTTTTGACACTGTGATCAATTTCACACAAACACAAGCACGCATGATTGGAGCCACAGCTGAATCATTAGGACTCGAATCTCTCATTTTTTGTTTTGTTCTTATTATTAGTCATATTTAATGTTATGTAATGGCATGATTACGAATAACTGAAAACGAGCTTGTTCGCCACGCTGTTGTTTTCACCGCTTGTTATTTATTGTTGATAAGTTTCACAATATCAGATCCAAATTTGGAACGAATGTTGATTTATTTAACCACCCACGCACATGTGACTTGTTCTGATGGCTCCTTGGGAGTCATTTATTCATGTACATACACACGCACATGCATGCATGCACGCCTGTCGTTGTTTGCTGGGAGGTCGAATTATGTGCACCCAACTCTCTTATGCTTGGCTCATCCTTTGGGAGTTTCATGTCACTGCCTGACCGGACATTTTTTGTTTGACTCCGCATACTCTGATCACATTCTCTCTTTGACACAGCGGTGACCTGTCCCCTTTTGAAGTACCTTGATCGTATGGTGCATTTCGACAGCCGAGGGCTGTCATATTCCTATTTTACGCACTTATATCTGGAAGTAACTTGACGACTGTCCTAACCCAGATACCCTATATTATTACCTATGTTACCTATATCATTTCTCATGTCATTAAATGATTCGTATCAATAGTACCGTATCACTAGACAGTCTTGGAACCGAGACTTTGCGCGTCACTTGTTGGCAGATTCAACAATTGGAAGACAGTCCACTCTAATTCCACAGAAAAGGAATTAACAGGCTATGTCAGCACCAGTTTTAGCGACAGAAGTTAACGCTATCCGGTCATTATGACTGAATTGGTTAGAGAAGAAACCTGTAAGGAACCGATGCAAACCGGCCATTTGCCTTTGCAACTAAGGTGAAAACGCAGGGAAAATACGCACAATACGAAAGATTTGGGTACCCCAGAAAATTAATGTCAGGCACGACCATTTCTTATGCATATCAAAGCCTATTCTGCTCTTTGAGTATCCACCTCCCCCTTCAACAAAAGGAATTAAAATATAGATAAACAAAAATAAAAAAGATAAGTATTTATTGGATCCGATAAAACCTAGAACGAGAGTTAGATATGGCCTCGCAAATCCGCAAAACAGTGAGATGTGACTGAGAAACGAGGCTTATTTTGACAATGTATCCGTCAGTGACAGCTGCTCTGGATCACATCATCTGCAACAGTAGCCACAATTATGAATCTCCATATTTGGACATCTGACCAATCAGTCGAGAGGGATAAGCAAGAGCTCTTGATGTGCCTTTATTAATAAAAGTCTTCATAAAAAAGGGTAAAAAGTGAACTGCATGACATATGGCAGAGTGAAGGCGTCCGAAAGCATAAGCATGGTCGGGGATGAGTGTCTTGGGTTGTGTCTGGTCACACCGTGCGAAATGCTTCCTATACGACCAAGCGTTCCACACAGTCTTAGCTGGGGAAGCTCTATTCACTACCTTCACATGACGAGTTTCGGTCTATGAGAAGCCAACATCCGAGGCTATAATCGGGTTGATGAACCACTGGAGGTTCACTTAGGGGAGTTGTCCGAAAACCCTAATTCCAAACCAATCAAGAAGAGGCGTAAGAACCACACATCCACAAGCTGCTGCTTGTAGCAGTGGTCACCGGCTTGATCGAAAATCGTTCAAAAGGGTGTGCGATCCGATGAACTTGACATCGACCCCCCTCCGACTCCCAAATGGATTGCGTTTTTTACACACCGTCCAGCTAGTTTGTGGATCAGGCTTGGGTTAGTCAAAGGCTTCGGTTGTGAATTCATCTTTGTGGTCTGAATAACCTGGCTATGTTCCTCCCAATAGCAAAGTAAGGACCTTTTTCATTGCTATAAAGATTACTGTACAGAGAATTGTTTGGCACAGTCTGAAATCAGACAGGAAGAAACAACAGGGTTCAAGTAGGTCACTGCAAGCCGTTATCAACTATGATGCGTTGGAATAGATAGATAGATAACGGGAAAAGCCGGAATTGATGTCTTTCGTGAGATGTCAGCACATGAGATAGCCAAATGGTGTGATTGGACCACATCAACCGCGGCACAATATGAAAAGTGGAAACAGCTATAAAACGTTCAAAAAGGTTGGAGGACAGAAAATGTTTCCAGCAAAAGACAAGCACAGGATGCTACATATAGCTTCAAACTCCGTGAGTCATGCATAAGAGATAAGAACGGGGCTTGAGTTGGATGTTTCGGTGCGAACGACACAACGAAAAATGAAAATGGTCCCCTGGATAAAATACAAGATGAGAAGGCGCGAAGCTCTAGCAATATTAAGAATAGAAAAAACATTCATTATGCAGCTAAACTCTTATAACTTGGAAAAATGTATGGAATTTTTTTACTTTAGCGATAAAGAGGGATTAATTTGAATTAATCCGACGCATGGAACTACCATTGGCATGACTTTGGAAATAAGAACAGTGCATCAGAAACTGGGTTAGCGCAATACTTATATTGTCGAGTGCACACCGTCGAAAAGCCCTGTTCCATCCGGTTTGTTCAGAATAGACAGGCAGTGCAGCATATCTATCAAGCACTTGGTGGCTCTAACCCGAACGTACGGCCCCAGGTTATCTGCGCTGGCCTCAGTGGTTTGTATCACGGGAGCACTACATGATATCACGCTCGTTTGTGCCGTCAGACATCGATTACCGCCAATTCGTGCGGTGTTCAATACCAAATGAACAGGGTTCCATTGCTGAGCACGCTACTTAAACTGTTTAAGTAGTAGGAAGTTAAATGGTTATAAAATGACAGCCACAAATGAAACACCCAGGAAGTGTTGTATTGATATCCATTTACTTGCAGATTGAAGCAGCAACTTTATTCGACCAATTTAGAAAAGAACTGATGATCCAACACAGTTGAAAATTTTCATTTTTACAATCAACTATCACAACAGAATTTTGGCGGAAGACAGATTTATTATTGTCTAACTTGTAGGAATCGTATGGAATTCTTCACACCTTGCCGCGGGGTGCAGACCACCTGCCTGCTCCAAACCAAGGAGATTCACCCTTTCTACTGTTCACTACAGTGCGATGCGTATTCAAAGAAAAAGAATTTAGCAGGTTCCAATGAAATAGTCCTGTGCAAAAAACAAACAAACAGAGAAACTCACCCGTGTTAATCCGAAATGATAGTATCGCACCGAAATGTTACACACGGATTCACGCTTCCCGCACAGTTCACTATGAGGACACTACGAGGGAGGAAACGAGAACATGGCATGCAAGGTAAAGACCATGGGAACGAAAAATCGATACAGCTTACTTTAAAAAGATCACCACCGGTTATGTGACCGTCTTTATTCCAATAAATTCCAAAATAGTCTATATTTGTGCAGCACCGTACAACATTATGTTAGCTACTTTAAATTTTCGAAACATCTTACATGCGGTTGACCACATTTAAGATGTGTTTCAAAATATTTAAGACTCATATTGCCGATATGGATGGCGACACAGAAGATTCTTCGTAACGGGTCTTATGACTACACTGTTACCCACTTCAAACAAATATTAATTTGAGAATAATAAAAAGTCATGAATATACCCGTCTATTCGAAGCCTGTCAGATATCTCACAAAATTACTAAAACACAATGCGAAAACTCATGATGCTTGTTATGATCAAACCTTCAATGACTACTGGGAGTTTCCTTGCACGAGTAGGGTTTGAAATCTTCCGAGGTCTAAATTTTGTTATTTCACGTGTGACTTCAATGGTATTAGGTGATGCCATTTTTTTCGAATTCAATGCCTTTTTTCACTGCTTGAAAGGAAACTTTCAAGTTGAATAGAGAAACTAAAAACATACGTTTGCACAATGTATCCTGGATCATTTTGCTGCAGCTGAACACGTGCATACTGCAGTTAATGTGATTATTAATATATGGTCAGAAGTAATACAATCATGGGCCGAGAAAGAATGCGCTCAAAATCACTCACCAAACATCTGTTGGTAAGGTAGCGCGAGTGATAAGCCATTCACGATGTTTACATGTGTTTTTGGCTTTTCTATTCAAACTTGTTACGGGGAAACTGTGCTTCCAAAGAACCCCAATTATTGGTCTAAGAGTGACTTACAAAGGTATACACGTAGGAAACATCAAAAGTTTCTGGCATCGTGGTTTACTAAGTTCGTAGGAGAAAAAAATCGTTGACAGCGAAATACCTAACTACTTTTGAGTACACAGACCTGGGCATACGGAAACCAAACGATGCCTCTGCTGTTGTCCCGCGCATGGGTAGATGAAACACGGATAGTGTGAAATGGCCCTCATAATATCTTCATATTTCGGCACCAAGTGTCACCGCTATCATGTTCTGCTGTGGAGAATCCAGTTAACATGATGCCCCATTGTACTCAGTCAGCTACGTAAGGGATAGTGATGGTGGTCGGTTACAGCTACTCGATATCCATCATAACAGCTGGTGTCCCACGAAACAAACCGATTACTGTTAGCATAAAAGTTATTCGCAGAATTACAACATGGACGGCTGATGTAACTTGTTTTCAAACTTTTACACGGTTATCTCCTTCCAGGGGGATAGTTTAGCTCCGTGGCTATGGTTGCACAGGCGCGGTGGTTCAATGTTAGAGGTCTAGGAGCTCTACATGTTTCTCGATGAAACGGATCCACTTTTCGAGCCACCTCCCCCATTCCCTGAAGGAAACAACACCAAACAGGACAAAAATTAGGATTAGCTTCAACTCGGGTTACCGTAGGATATGGCCAAACCGTTGTTGTTGATTCGCATTCCTTCAACCTTCGTCTGAAGGATGATAGCACTCGCTGGGGTAACGGTTGATGAAAAACTGCTGAACTGACGGTTCCGAGCACGTTGATAATATCTTGTTTTTCATGTATTTATTTCTAGGCCAATGGATTTCGTGAATAAACGATTCGGTCGAGGACTGAATGGGATGTACAAGGTCAGTGCATCAGACCGATGAACGTCCGTGAACTCCAGCTGTGATATGTACCTGGCCTGACTCAGATGGATGCCCCAGTAGCCGGTCAATGCCGATCTCATTGTCTAGTCGACACTATAGTTGAAAAACACTGGCGGAAGGGGACAGCCTTGTCTGAATCCGGAACTAAGTGAAAAATTCAAAAAGATTCTTCGCTATAGACGCGGACCCTCACGCCGATCATACAGTAGTATTATTGACTTAGGATTTTACCAAGCATCCTATAGGTTTTAGCATGACCCAGAGAATCAGACAACTGGTCGAGTCGAGGCCTGCTTGAAAGTTGAAAGCTATGCTGGGTTATTGGAACTTATAGAGGTGCTATGCGGTGCTGATGTAATAAATGCATGAAACCTTGCTTGAAAGAGTGGATCAAAGTAGGAATGGATAACACCAGTGTAATTTTATCCAGCTGGCTGTTCTACCTTATTTAGACCATGTGTAGTTTCACTTAAAAGGTAAAATTCACCCATTTATGTTTTTGAAAGACAGGTTTTGGAATTAGAGTAAAAGAGAGGTTGGAAAAATGGGAAACGAACATGTAGATACGCAGCAGGATGCTCCTGAGCTGCTAATTTGATCGTTCTATCCCATGAGCGGTAAGTTGAACAAATAACAATATTCAAAAGTATGGAATAGACTGCACAAAAGGCGGTCGTAAGCTGGCAGTTTGGTTTTCTGTGCGTGAGCGAAATTTTAAAATGAACGGGTGAATTTATTTATTAAGAACACACAATGTAGGCGAACATGTTTTCGGTGAATTCCTTCTCAAGTCTTTACAATCATTTACAATCATAGGAAACGATTTCAATAGGAGTATACAGAAGGGTGGGTGAGTCATGTTTGGTTGACCCTATTGAAATCGTTTCACATAAGTGTGATTGTAAAGGCTTGAAAAGGAATTCACCGAAAACATATGTTGGCCTNGCTTTGTATTGCTTTTTTAATTACAATAACCATACTGGGCAGATATATTGGAACCCCACTGAATTTTGCATGAGTGAAACAACACGGAACAGCGGTCTGAACCCTGTACTCGAATCGCAACTCTATCAGACATGTATGAACAGAGTATCCGTACAGGTTTGCCGAAGATGGAGGAACAAAAGATACAGTGCAACAGATGTTGATAAAACAAACCAATAAGGGAAACCAGCTTTTCCTACAAAACTATATTTTTTTTACTTTTTCGTGTCAAAGGGGATTCCTATCGCATCATGAGCCAGGTTCAATCTTGATTCTACCGAAAATTGTGACTTTCAAGCTAATTTCCAAGGACACCATGATGAAGTGAAAAAAGTACAGGAATGCCATCCTTACACGGCTGGACATCAGGTAACACCAAACAATACGAATCTGTGACTCTACAGTCTCTTGTCAGGTTGAGTGATTCTTAATTGCGCAAACCGCGGAAAGTTATTCAATCAAATCGCAAACAAGGTCAGAAGGGAATTTAGCTCGGTGAGGTTACGGGTCATATAATGTGAAGTAATTGCACTGCACATAAACAGAAGAGCTGCTCTCTAAGTCACCTTTGGATTGAGTCAAATACATAACTACACTGGAAAGTTTGTCACCCTTCTGCTTTCGCTTCCGCCTGGTCTCTGGATGGAACCCCTCTGGGTGTTTCGGTTTTGACTGGGCTACACTGGTTTTGTGTCTCAAAGGTACAGCAGATGCGTACATCCAATCGCTTGAGTCGTGATTACCATTCGTCTTGTTAGATTACAACACAAACAAAAGATCTCAACCTTTCTTACCAAGAGTAATCAAGTGCCAAGCATAAGATTTACATTCCTTTTACCAAGCAAACCAGAAGAGTTGTGTAATTTGCAAAAGGACAGGCACTCTATTCCTTCATTTAGTAATTCCCATGCTCCATTGGTACTTTGGTTCAGCTCGGATGTTCTTAACACGATAGGGAACGTCAATCTTGCCTTATCTTAAATCCATTCTGCAAACTGATCCCCATTTTTAAACACTATATTTGTATCAAGCGGAATTCACATTAAACTCTTCACTCACTTAAGATCATTTTCAGCATTGAAAGGTAGCTTGGTTAAGCGTCACAGGTCCATGCTGTGAGTTGATTTATCGCCTCTATACTGTTAACTTATAGAACTAAGTGGAATATAATCCACTGATTTACTAAATCCGCCGTAAATGTACTCTAGATTGCAAACATTTTAGCCGATGTGTCGGACGTTCAGATGCCCGCCGTTTCCGTGTGCTGCTTACCGGTCCCCATTGTCATCAATTGAATGCCTACCATGAGTAGTGGGATGTGGTAATTGCGTTGCGAGCAGCTAAATCGGAGCATTAGAAAAGCTTATAAATGGAAAATATCATTTTCAGTTGGATTATCACTGTCAGTGTCACATAGAAGCGACCACATTGACCTTGCAGTGCTCGACCAACAAAGGCTCCATAAAGAGAAAACAGTATTGCGACGAGCTACATTCGATCGGTTACTACCCCCGCAAACGGGTTCATGTATATCTATTTAGCTATTCAAGACAAATTTGCACCACTTCAATGTAGTCCATGGCATGAACAGATGGATTAACAGTGTTTTCAAACTGATTAATTTCGAGGAACCATGTAAAAAAAAACTCCTGCCACAAGTGCCCAGTTGTTGGATTAACATGCTTGCTGGCAATAAATAGATGTCACCCAGGGGGGGGGTGAGGGTGTTAAATAAGCCGAATGTCGGATAGTTATTAATAGAATGATAAAATAGCTCACCGGGGCGAATATATGCACATCTTCTCCACCATGATTAACCTAGAACAAAAGAGTACAAAGAGAATAAAAAAAGTACGCACTGCTGACGAATCCCAAACAGGACGAAACAGCTGTCCAGTGCTCTTTGTTGGTTATCGCAAACAAAAGAAACCAGTTTTTAGGGAGGACATTTAGATGTAGTATTACATCCTAATTTCAGCATTGAACTAGAGAGCAACCAACATGCAACACTGGCAAACAGGTTGTCCGAATATTATCTCCAGTTGTTTGAGCATCATCTTAAGCTGCTTCATTGACCCCATCGGATCTGCCAGGCTCCACGATGGTGTTCCCGGAATCGAGAAACTGAAATGTCCCTACGATTTTTGTGCACCTTCCGGTATTCGGCTAGTTTTATTTGACAGTAAGACTGTTCGAAGCCAGTTCGCATTAGCTGCCTCTGAAATCCTCAGTATGGTCGAGGGGGGGTGTCTAGAGTTTCGGCTGTTCACCATTCCCTTGCACCTCGCGAAATGCTCCCATACGACCGAGCGTCTCAAATAGCCTCTGCTGAGAAAGTCCTACTTACTGTCTTCTCGTGGCGGAGGTGTTTTCCCACCAAATTGAGAGGATGAAAGGCGGATATCCGGGGCTATAACTGGGCTGGTGAACCACTGGCATTTCACCTACGGGAGTTGACCAAAAGCCCTGATTCCAAACCAACTAAGAGGAGGCGTACGAACTACGTCTACACCTTTCCGGTTGGGCAGTATTATCTTTTGATATAGAAATCTGGTTAATATGCTATGAGAAATGTACAGAGATTTTCATGAAGACTATGCTACATAAAACGACAGTTTTGGTAGCGTTCTTTAGTGGATTGTGACAGTAAATTACCATTATCTCTTGAGAATGCCGAAAAATCGGGCACGTTTGATTTCGTTATTCCAAATCCTTAATAAAATTCACCGTACACCTCTGGATACGAAGTTTTTATGACACATCTACTTTCAACTTTTGGGCAATATTTGGGATCAATCCCTGAAGCACTCTGGGAATACTGATCCAAGTGGCAACACGTTTTTTTCTTCGAGGATGCTTATCTAGCTTATACACACCCAAGTGTTACCCATGGGGCAACAGGGTCGTGGCAATGGTCGGATTTAGTAGAGGGCCAGATTCGCCGGCGACCCGTTGTTTTCAGCGGACACTGATAGCTATTATTGGAAACAGATGGTTTGCCAGGTGAAAACCCATTACATCCTTGGGCATGGACGATAATCGTTCGCAGTCTATTATTCGACGAGGCTACGTGCATCTGTTCAGGGTTACCCGCTTTCAATCCACAACTATTGTATGAACTCCGGGTTATTATACTTAGCTGAATATTGAAACATATATTAGGATAAGGGACAGAATTTTATGGTATAGTAGCTAACAGAAAAAAATAATTCCACTATATGACGCACAGAAGAATAACTGACGGGTTTTGAGTAATCTGTCTTTAATACAATTGACAACTTGAGTTTGGAGTTTTCATTGTCGCCTTTTGAAGAAACTACACAGTTTCATGATTATCCAATGCCTTGAAATATGGCTCTACTATTATTTCAGTTTACAAAATTTCTCCAATCTTAATGAAGATATTAACCGATAAAAATCCCAAAGCCCTGGAGATATAAGGCCTTCATAACCCGATTCATGACAGAGAAAATTACGAGTGTGAAGTTGACAGTTTTTCAACACTGGACCTATGCAATAGACACACACACACACACACACAAAAAACCTACCAACCAATCACGCGCTTCTAGTATGCCTGCAAATCCCGCCCTAGTTCCTTGTTCAATGAGAACGAGAAAATTGGAGGTACGACCCCACAAATTGGAAAGGACACGTTCACGTGCTGATTTCCCGGGCAATTCGAGCAAACTGTGCGCACTGACAACCAGGTCATACTTTTGCTGAAAGTGTGAGAAACAAAGAAAAATACAACGGTTAGTATTTGAAAGGAAAGCTTAAATCTGAATGGATTAGGATTAACGGGAAATACAGATAAGAACTCACTATTACTTATGTGCAGTAACGTAGGATAAATGATGCCGATTTGGATTGACCATCCTTCAGACTTCATCGTCGTGCACAACCTTCGGTTCATTTAGTCAATCATACACTCAGGAAGTGCCAGACTTGAGCTTCACTCCTGTTAGAGATCAACAGTAGTGCACATCTACCGCCCCATCTTGGAATTTACACTCTGGAATCCCCGCATGGAAGGCGCGAGTAAATTATGAAGAACGACCAATTCAAATTAACACCATTTATCTCACGCCACTATTCATGAGTAATTGTGAGTTAACGGTGAATGAAGAAACCAGTCTAGGAGGTGTAACTGGGGCAAGTGTACCCGAACCAACATGGAAGACCTGACTTCGACGGGGGGGGGAGCTGGTTGAGATGAAGCTAACAGACAGTCAACCGTGTCTCACTTCGTTATCGGGCCAAAATGAACTGATTATCGATAATAACTACATCTGACCAAACTTGAACAGATGATTTCAGCTGGGTTGGTGGGAACAATGACAACACACTTTCTGTGTGACCGGTTAGGAGCTCGAATCCCGGATAGAACGTCATATATGCGCCTGTAATTTCACTCGTACAAGAACGACGCGCGAGTGCAGCGCATCAAGGTGAGATTGTTCCAAATCAAAGGGAACGTTTTGTGAAACTGACCTTATTTGACGGCATAAAACGGCGGTGATAGATACCGGGAAAAATAGTCTCCGGCGAACGAGTTGCGAGATTCTTGCGCAACATATATTCCGAAATCCTCGTCATGTCGCCCGAAGGTTCGACCATATAGTGTTCCCGCACACAACCCACTGGCCATACTGTATTTACGGCCCTATAGTTGACAGAGGAAGGGCGGGAAAGAGAACTGGAAGATGTTAAACAGACCAGATTTGATTGCTATGCGTCAGAACTGTGACAGTAATCTACCGAAGTGAAGTTCAGTGATTACTTAAAACGTTTTAGACATTTAGGGGGTTTTATTAGGGCAAATAATTGTCTATGATTTTGGTCACTATGATCATTGGCAACGATCAGTGTGAAAGGTTATGAAGCGTCAGGAACACATAAAGAGAGGATAGAAATAAAAAGGTCGAAAGTACAAGTTATGTAGTCGTTTCCTAAAGTGGTATACCATAGTGCAATCTCTTCATAATGGATAAAATAAAACCAATTAATAAAGTGCACTGTTTTTTACCTGCAACCAAAACCGGCGCACGAAAGTGCATGGTTAATGGTTGTTCAAACTGAAACTGAACCTGCTGTGAATGTGATTCAATGAGGCAAGACAAGGGTAAATGAGGTCAAATCTGTTACTTTTTGTACCACATTG
>UZAN01042956.1:25122-39957 GCA_900618425.1 Echinostoma caproni
GCAGCAGAAGTTCTTTCTTGCATCTAAGCCCTGAAGAAAGGAAAAGCAGCAGGGCTGGACGACTTCCTCCCACTCCTTTCCAGATGGGGGCGATGACCTTGTAGACTCCATTACTTGTGTGATGCGTAACATCTGGTCACACGAGCGCATTCCATCATCCTGGAGCGAATCACTGGTGGTTCCAACACACTAGGTGGTTTCCAAAATGCAAGTAGTGAATGGGCAGGAGTAGAAAAGCTGTGATTTGGGGTACGCTGAAGACATCGTTTGCTTGTCTGAATGTATGGAGGATGCACAAAGAGCACTTGACAGATTAGCAATTTCTGTCGCTTCGTTCGGCATGTGCTATGCCCCTTCAAAGTGCAAAGTGATGCTACAAGACTGGGTGTCGCCGAGCTCTGTTGTGAAACTAGACGTTCAGGAATTAGCTGAAGTTGACTGCTTCTCGTACTTAGGTAGCTGCATGACCAACGACGGTAGCGCATCAAAGGAGATAACCGCCCGCATTTCCAAGGCTCGAGCAGCGTACGCAGGACTAAAACACCTGTGGCGACGACGTGACGTGTCACTGAAGTTGAAAAGTCGCGTATACTCTGCCACCGTACGATCAGTTCCACCTTACGGTTGTGAATTTGCGAGTTGAAGATACCCGTCGTTTAGCAGTGTTCGACAATCGATGCTTACGTAGTCTGGATCAGGTTGGATGGAGTGAGCGGGTTAGTCACTTAGAACTTGCTATCTCATTGAATCCAACTCAATAGGCTCCGTTGGTTAGGACACGTTTCGCATATGTGCGACGGTCGCCTATCGCAGCGCGCCTTGTTTGCAGTGGTTGTTACAGGTTGGAGAAAGCCACATGGGAGACGGGACATGAAGAAATGCACAGAGCGATTAGGTAGAGTAGGTGTTTCTCGTCTTCTGGGTTGGGGTCCAAAAGATTCCGTAACCGCATGGTTGGAAACATTGAAGGTCATGGCTGCGAACCGACAGTAGTGGCGATCATACTGTCACTTCATATCACACCGGAATGCTTGAAATAGTATGTATGTACAGTTGGGCAGTTTGCTCTGTGTGTTGACCATAGAGGTTTGCTTTTTTCCCGCCCCTAAAAATAGGTCCAGTCCCTATCCTCCTTACACATTATTACTTACCTTGTATGTAATGTGAGTTTGGCAGCGATCAGTGAAGTTCGTTTTACTGTATTACGCTGTACAATGATGATGATTTATATTAGGGTTCGTAGGCTATCCTTCTATGCTTTTAGGCATAAAAAGCTCGGCGCTCCCCTCAATGTTATTCTTAAATTTGACGGCATGCATTCCTCGACATTGGTTGTACTGTACCCCGTATATTTTCCTGGTGTAAAGGAGAAAGACTTTATTTTCTTTTCAATATCTCTTAAACTTCTTTCCCGTTACAGTGGCATTTCAAAGACCGTTTTGGTTGACTTTATTGTAAGCAAGAAAGGACGGTACAATAGTCCTTATAAAAAAGAAAAAAAGGTCCACTATTTGCTCGAGGGCACGAGACTGCTAGGTAGCCAAGGTCAATGCAGGTGAATTTTCCCAGAGAGTTCACAACCGGAGCCTTCGGCTAGCCAAAACCTGACCCACAAGGCAGTGGGGCGGTGTGAAAACCGCAATTCACTGGAGGCTGATGTCCAGTTCATGCTACATCCTTTGGACACGGTCAAACGTCCAAAGTGCCCAAATGGGCCGGTGGCCACAGCCACAACCAGGAAGTGTGAGTGGGTGTGGTTCGTACGCCTATTCTTGGCTGGTTTGAAATCAGGGATTTCAGCCTACTCTCCTAGGTAAAATGGTAGTGGGTCACCGACTCGGTTATAGCCCCGGATATTGGCTTTTCATCCTTTCGCTAGGGGTGGGGTGGGGAACACCTAAGGTTTGAGAAGACAGTGAGTAGGGTTTCTTCAGTAGAAGCTATTTGAGACGCTTGTTCTTATAGGAGCATTTCGCGAGGTGCAAAGGAGACGTGACCAGCTGTAACCCGAGACATTCTCAAACAATAAACAAGTTTGCTGTGTTATTACCGGTAGGCTGCGCAATTATGTGGTACATGGATGTGCTTTATGCCACAGTTAGGCAATCGGACTTCAGACAGGTAGCGGATGTCTACTTTGCAGTTGTTTAGCGAACGCCTTGTCAAGAAGTTTCCTGACGTTTCAGCAAGCTACACTGATGCTGCAGCCGGGGTTAAGATTGATGAGGTTCAATACCTTACCCGTCTTAGCGGGGCCTTATGTGGGTATCCACTCTAAGTCCAGGGGCTTAGGTTGCTGGCTTCCATCACTGAATAGCAGATCTACAAAGATATGTCATCAAAAGGTTCCTAGATATCTCAGCCCGCCACTGAAGGGAGCAGCGGGCGTCGCTTCCTGAAAACACCTTAGCATGAACACGATTTAACATTGTGAAACAACTTAGTGACGTCACGAGTGTTATTTGGCTTTTGTTCAGGGATGCACCTATAACCCTTGCACAACGCAGTGTGACAAAGCAGAAGAGTGTTGGTAGCCAGGGACCATCAAGACGGTTCATCTTTCGAATGACGCGGCGCCAGTTCGGGATCCTCAACGTGTCCGTGAGGTCTGAGGGTCGGTGGTTAGTGCTTAGCTAGTACGCCCCTCTCAAACTTTGTCCCACTCGGGTGAGTGGGCAAGGGACAGCTACTTTACTTGGTGGAAGACGTCACGAGGCTGTCAACACAGGCTTGTAGGTTTAAAACAGCGGTATCGGTTGCCAGTCGGAAATCCAACATCTTGGACCATCGCTGCCAATCATCCGTGATATATTATTATTCAGTAGGATGGTCCTCACCTATTTTCTGTTAACAACCAATGTGGCCGTTCTCTTATTCGTGACTTGGATACGCGAACGGTCGCATAAAGCTGTGTCATCCGTAGCCGATTCCTCCACTGCAGACAAATGAATAGAGAAAATAAATAAATGACAATCTGCTTACACACTTCAAACCATGTGACAACAAGGCGTGTATGGGGTACCTGGTAGGAGTAGCACCTCTGACTCGGAGGGCTGTCCGCTCCTTTGGGGCATCCACGGTTCTTTGGTCTCCATCGGGTGTTCAGCTCTCACCTGAGGCTCCCAGAAGCTATTTGGATGCAACAGCGGCCACACGCCAGTAAACCGCTCGACAGGCAGGTCAAACCAGGTTGAGGGTAACCGGGAGCTCAACTCCAGGCGAGTTGGTGTCTAACGTACGTGTTGGATGGACGAAGTCGGTTTCACGACTCAGCGGCCGAGGCAATGAGTCCGTACTCACCAGGGATGCATGCACCCCTGTTCAGCTAAGAACTGTCAATGGCGTATGAGCTCCCCCCTCCCCTAGAGGGCCACCGGTAACCATGCGCTACCTTCCTGCTGCCTTGTAGTTAGCACTTGGATGTGCAAAAGCTAGAGGTACCACCTCGAACCAAAGCCGGGTGATGCTGGGAATGTCTCCTGTACCTAACTTCCAAGAAATTTCAAGGATATTCACTCAACCTGTTTTGGTAATCATGCTACGGAGTTCCCGGGAAGCGATGCACCCTGTGCTCCTCCAGTGGCTCNGGCTCGGGTGGCAAGTATGCGCACTGGACACCTCAAACTACGCAGAACTTCTTACATTGGATGCTGGAAAGTAAGAACACTCTTAGATGCCAGGAGTCAGGCACTAACGATTGGTGCACTGCATGACTATCAGCTGGATATTACATGCCTATCAGAAGTTAGATTGACGGGCTCCGGCTCCAAAAGTATCAAAATCCCTAGCATCGATAGCGAATACTGGCTGTATTACAGGGGCAACGAAACGTCGGGTCAACACGGAGTGGCACTTGCTTTAAGCCATCGGGCTAATAGTGCTTTACTCTCTTGGAAACCAATATCCTCTGGGATTGCGGTAGCACGATTCGAGGGTCATCCGGCAAACCTCGCAGTAATCGCTGTCTAAGCCCTGACTCTCCCATCTGACAACAACGTCATGGATGAGTCCTATGGCAGCCTTCAAGTACTTGTTAATGAAGTGCCCGAACGGGATGTACTTGTCATAGCGGGGGACTGAAACGCTCGAACTGGCCCACAAGAAGAGGCCACGAAGCACATCCTAGGGAGGTTTGGCCTGGGTCAGCGCTGCGAGAATGATGACAGACTATTCAGCTGCGCCGATTATAATCGATTGTGTAGTAACAACACGCGGTTTCAACATTCAAGAAAGCATCTTCTGAGGTGGTACTCCAACGACGACCGAACAGCACATCAAATAGATTACGTTCTTATCCGTTCACGATGGGTTTCTTCGATTGAAGACTATCGATTCCATCGCGGGGCTGAATACGGGAACAAANAAGCGAATCTGATCACTAGTTCGCGCGAAAGTAAGACTCTATCAAACAACTCGCAGGAAGACCGTCCCCTCAAAACGCCTAAATGTGTTTCCACTGGAAAACAGCGAGAAATGCCAGACACTGATGGGCATAACTGCACAGCTGTCAAACGATCCTTTGGGTACGCAAGGAAACACAGGGAGTTCGGTTGAAACTCAGTGGACCAGGATGAAGTCGTCAATACAACAGGCTGCTCTACACGCACTAGGCACTGGATATCCGATCACACCACCCAGTTAGCTAATGCAGCCAGAGACACGCCTAGCTCAATCCTCTGCTTATCGCGATCTCAGAGGATAAGAAAAACGATCAGCCAGAAACGACAGATGCAACTATTGCAATGAAATGGCTACAAAAATGGAGAGAGCAGCCAACCTGGGAAACATGGCGACCCACTTCCAACTTATTCGATCAGCATCGGGCAAGAAACAGGTCACTCACTCTGTGCTGCGCAGCTCATTTCTGAGACGTAGGGAAAAATGTCTCGATGAGTGGAACACTTTAGTCTTCTTCTCAATCGCCCACAAATCCAACTTCCGAATGCGCTCTTCTCGCTATCTTCTCCATACGAAGCTAACTGCGCTCCGCCATCAGTACAAGAAGTCTTAGATATCATCAGCCATCTCAAGCCATGGAAATCTCCCGGTGATGACGGGTTCCCGCCGAAATGTACCCAGTGTTCTTCAGCCATTTTAAACCCTCTTCATAGCTTACTGTGTGCAAGCTGGGAAACCGGAATTTGCCCAACTGACTTGACCACACATATTTTACTACTTTTCCTTAAAAAGAGTGACAAATCAGTGTGCGAAAACTACAGAGGCATCAGGTTACTTGACGTGGCAGACAAGGTTTTGCACAACTTTTGCTGAACCGCTTTGCTGCAACAAGGCACGCACGCACTCGTCCTAACCAGAAGGGATTCAGCCCCGGTGTGGGCTGCGTTGACCAAATATTCACTCTACGTCGACTCTTGGAACATCGCCACAAGTTTCAACAACCCATAGCAGTCTGTTTCATTGATTTCGAGCGGCATTCAACTACGCAGATCGCTAATCCCTCTGGAACATAGTTCTGACCGATGGTGTCCCAGTTACGCTTGTCAACTTAATGAGATCCTACTATTCTAACACTAGCGACCAAATCTGCATCTACGGAGAGGAGTCATGTGCGTTCGGGTTAAGATCGGGAGTGCGACAGGAGTGTCCATTGTCCCCAATGCTGTTCAACTTTGCCGTTGACTGGATAATGGGTCGTTCGATGGAAGGATACCAGGGAGTTCAGATTGGAGCCACAGCTGAATCATTAGGACTCGAATTTCTCATCCCCTGTTTCGTTTCTTATTGTTAGTCATATTTAATGTTATGTAATGACATGATTACGAATAACTGAAAACGAGCTTGTTTCGTCAAGCTGTTGTTTTGAATGAAATCAGATCTCTCCGAACTTATGGCTCACCGACTTAGAATTTGCGGATGATATTGTCGTCTTTGGCGAGGACATGTCCAACCTCCAAGTAATCGTTCACCGGCCAGTTGACAGGCCCCCGAGATCGGCCTAGAGGTGAACACATAAAAAAACAAAACCTTTGCGACAGTCCCGATTCATCCTGAAAATGCTTTACCACTAATTGACCAGCCGATCGAATCCGTCGAAAGCTTCAAAAACTCAACCATGCTCCCCAACGGCCAAGCTAAAGAAAAGGTACAAGTGCGCGTCGATGCAGCAAGAAGGGCACTTTACAGCTGGAGACTCCCCTTTGGCGTAGAAGTGAAATCAGCCTCAAGACAAAAATCCGAGTTTTCTCCACAGCAGTCCGTCCTGTCTTGCCTTACGGCTGCGAAATCTGGCCACTTAGAGTGGAAGATTATCGCAGATTAGAAGTCTTCGATCGCTAGTGCTTAAGAATCATTCTGGGAGTACGATGAGGGATCAACTCTCAAATGAAGCGGTCAGAAATCGGTGTTTTAATCTTGTATAGCTGCGGACGCTAATACAACGGCGGCGACTACAATGGTTTGGTTACATTCTTCGTAGGTCTGATAACAACCTGACCAAAGCTGTCTTGAAACCACCTCCGAGCCCGAACTGGCGCTGTCGACACGGTGGACAGCTGAAAACCTGGTTCGACACGGTACGAAAGGACACTGAAAACCTTGATCTTCGTTCCGTTTACGACGTTCGTCAATGGAAGTCAAGCTAGATCACAATCTGCGCTGATCTTGCCGCAGATCGCCGAGCGTGGGCAGCGGCAGTTCGAGATATCCATGAAGCCGGTTTATCCTCTCTCGGAAGCCAAAGTAAAGTAAAAGAAAACAGGAGTAGATAATAAATAATGGCTATATTGACTTCGAAATCGTACCGTAAAAATTGCATCATTCAAACTCTTGACGATATCCCACCACAGCAGCGTTACAAATGTCGATATTAGATCTCAACTTAAAATGTCTTTACTTATTTCTTATTTATTGATTATACAAATGTACAGTCAACTTTCAGGAAGGGGGCCGAGGCCACAGAAAGGTTGCCAAGGGAAATACGGAAATAGAGAAGACGGGCGGCGGTGGAGTGGTTCGAACCCGGGACCTCCGGATCCTAATTTGGTGACCTAACCGCTTAGCCACTTCTGAGCTATCCATGCATAAGTCAAAAATCATCTGTCACCATATTGCGTTTCGTTTAATTAGAAAAAACTGATGAATGATAAGTGACACTGCACATACGAAAACAAGGTGCTAATTACATGTTATTTTAACTCACGTTAACGATTTCCACTGTTCTAAGCTTTCAGCTTGGACCTTTTGCGCAGCTCCAGACCGCATCTTGGTTAACGCGTCGGGATTGTGATAGCGAATTGCCTCTGCCAAGTCTAGATCGACTTCTTCGGTGGAACCGATTGACAGAGCATCGCCATTTTCACTGCGTTTACTTTGAACTACACCGGACTGCAATAATTAAGAGGTTTCGGTAGGTTAGTTTATTCCACCTATTCATTAATATGATTACATCTGATTGGCTGCGGACCCCTCACTGAATATGATATATACATTTACTGTTTAGCAAATAAATGGAAAACAAAACACTATTGCTTGGCAACTAATTGCGGGGGGGAGGGGGTACGCACCACGGAAGTACATGTGCGCTAACCAGCGATCACGATCGCACACTGCAATAGACCGCTCTCAAAGAAAATTTGACTGAAAGATGGATAAGGAGAACAATGTAATGCAGTACTTCGTGAACCAATGAGCTATTTAACACCCGAAAACACAAGAGTGCAATGTATTCATGTGGGCACCATTCCTAGGTTATTAATGGTTATCGATTACCGGGATAATGGTGGCCAATATCACATCTGTTCGGAAGTCGAGTATTCAAACAACACAATCGTCGCACAACTTTGGTATTAATCCCTTAAAATTTACGGAATTATTTTCCTTTGCTGAAGGTTGATAAACACATTGATCTGATGAACTCTAACCAGCGCATCGTTATCAACGGAGAACAACTTTCCAGAAAGTGCCCCGTCAACTACTTGGGATTTACCATTTTTCGTGATCTTTCTTGGTCTCCTCATACCTCCGGGAAATTTCACAAATTCAGAAAATTCATCTTTGACTTATCCGCCTGAAGATGCTATGCACCTCAACCTTCCCTACTTCCTTCATAGATCCCTTGTTATTGTTCCTGATCTCTCGAACGCATACCTAGATCCACCAAACACGTATATCGATACGGTCGCATATCTTGCGAATTTAGTAAACTGTTTTTATTTTCGCAGCACTTTGATGCTTTCCAGAAACTTCGGCCAGGACCCACCCCAGCATCTTCACCAACTCTTTAGCAAATTCATCTCCACATCTACCAATTGCTCCAAGTATAAGCAGACAGCAGCCTGTAGTACAACGTACATGTCTTCTGTAATACCGTACCTTGCACGTGGTCTGGCTAACGCCGATCATGTTACTGAAAATTCTAAATCCAAACTCTGTTGAATTTGCTTAATCGTGTCTGCACTCTTGGGTAAATGAATTGAAATGAAGTCTTCATTCGATCAGTTGCCTCCTTTGGTTTGATTGAGTGATTAATAGCGGAGTTTACCTCATTTACTGCATTGAAAGCAGAGTGGTAGACGGCTCTTACGTCATCCGAGTCAGTACCACCGCAAATTATTTGAACTCAGCGTTCCGCCGCTGGCGTCGGTCACCTCCCCCCAGCTCCCGCCGATGGCTTTTGTTAGCACGTAACAAGTGTACAACCATCATACAGAAGGCTAAAGAGAACTTTGTTGAGCGCAAAACAGCACAATTGGCGATCGCTCCTTCCGGAAGCCGGACGTTCTGGTCACTCGCTAAAGACAAACTCCGGTAACTTCTGNCTCATTGTCAAACCATCCGGTGACATAGCATCCGACCCGGCGGAAAAAGCAGAAGTGTTTGCTTCCCAATTTGCTTCCAATTCTGCCTTTTTCGAATCACCCATTCAACCCTGCATACACCCTACGGCAAACCATCTTTTCACACCGCTCATTTCCACCAGAAAAATACGTCAGATCCTTTTGTCGCTGGACCCACACAAGCCACCCCGATCCGACGGGATTCCTTCTATTGTCCCCAAAATGTGCACCCCAGAACTGGCTCCCCTCCTACGTCGCTTATCCCGTCTATCTCTAAATTCCGAAATATTCCCAACCCCATGGAAATTATCAGAAATATTTCCAATCCCCAAACGCGGCGACCACTCTGATCTAATCAACTACCGCCCCATTTCTCTCACACCAGTCATTTCGAAGGTAATGGAATCAGTTGTTTCTGATCAACTCCGCCACCACTTGGAGCAGAACAATAGGCTTAGCGACCGCCAGTACGGCTTCCGATCACATCGATCTACCGGTGATCTTCTGGCGCTCATTTCGCATACATGGTCAGCGGCACTCGACAACCACGGGGAAACCCATGCGGTGTCATTGGATGTATCGAAAGCTTTCGATCGTGTCTGGCACGCCTGTTTGCTGGTTAAACTACCCAAGTTTGGCTATCCTTCGGAACTTGTGTCCTGGATAGCAAGCTACCTCAAGGACCGCAGCGTCTCCGTCAGAGTAGATGGGACCATGTCTCGTTTCGTGTATGTGAATGCTGGTGTTCCCCAAGGTTCTGTACTTTCCCCTTCCCTTTCTCTGATATTTATTGATGACCTTCTTTCTTCAACTTCAAATCCTATTCACGCCTTTACCGATGATGCTATTCTACACTCTTCTCTTTCATGTTCCTCTTTGCGCATCGCTAACTCCAGCATTAGTGACGATCGCTCCTCCATTAGTTTCTCCCTAGATTCTGATCTGCGGCTGTAGCAACCGTGTTCTCTTCAACGCCAGTACAACTTCCCCTATGCCCATTTCTCTTAAACACACATCTTTCTCCCCTTCCTTGAATTTCAACTTGAACACTCTTCGTTCCACAGAATTATGCAACCTATTGGGTCTTTCCTTATCTCCTTTTTCATGATCACCTTATATTTGTCTACTTGTATCCCGCGCTGCACGCAAAATTGATTCTCTTTCGCGCCAGACGTTTCTTCACCCCCATTCACCTCCTCTCGCTTTACAAAGCTCAGATTCCCCCTGCACTTGAATACTGCAGTCATGTGTGAGGTGAAGCTTCGTCTAGCCCACTATCTCTTCTTGATTGGGTACAACGTAAGGCCATCCGTCTCATCAACTATCCGTCCCTAACATCCAACTTGCAGTCAATAGCTCACCGTCGGGCAGTTGCTTCTTCATCTTTGTTCTATCAATACTACTTAGGACTTTGCTCTGATGAATTTTCCGCATCTGTCCCTCTCTCACTTGTTCTTCTTCGTAGATTCCGCGCACAAGCGGATAGCCACCCACTTCAAGTGACTATCCCCAGGTGTCGCATTGCTAACTTTCAATCATCTTTTTTTCCCAAGAACAGCACAACTGTGGAACACTCTCTCCCTTTCGGTCTTCCCTCCAACGTACAACATCCAAGTTTTTAAACGCAGAATCAACAAGCTGGTTCTAGCTGGAATGTTTCCCATACCTCCCCACTTACAGTATATCTTCGGATCATGGGGGTTACCCCTTTTACTGTATTCACTTTCGTGTAATAAAAAAGTTGAAAACCAACCAGACCATTTGTAACAAATAAAATGAATAAATATTTCCGTTAAGAGGTGCTACAATTATGTTCATTTTTGAATGAACCGACAGAAATTTTAAAAAATACGCAGGTACCATAAATTATGATCATAGAGCAAGTACTGACAATGTCGAACCAACCTCTGTCATTAATTGTCGAGACCACAGATAGCATCCCAGCATTTCTGCCCGATCTTCGATGGCCTTCGGTGAGGAAAGTGAATGTTCACGTAAATAGTTAATGGCTGCCCTATCCAGCTGGGAGGGCAATGTCAAAGCAGGAAGTGATAAAAAGAAGGGATGTTTTCTTAACCGTGCAGCAACGCTAGATTCAAGCGTGGTTTCATCATCTCCAGCTTCTATGAATGGAGTTCCATCCTGACATTTTGGCGAAATCCTTAGAATAGACTCTAAGGCTCTGATAGCCCGATAACGTAGACTGCCGTTGATTACTTTTGCAGCGTAGTTCATAAAGTAAAGAAAATGAACTGAAAGTAAATTGAAACAGTAAGAAAGTATTGAGGTGGTATAATCTAACCTCAAAAAGGAAACTGACAATATAGGATCCTATGCGATGGACATTGGTTTTCACAGTTCGTAAGTAACGATTGTATCACGGGTTTCGATTCAGGCTGCCAAATAGAACAAAACTCTGCAGAAGTGTTAATAGCCTTAAGGTTGTAGAACAAATGAGGGGATATACGTTGGAAACACTTGAACTGCATGATTCGGCTTACTATTAGTCATATTACACAGCGCAATAAAGTAAAACGAACTTCAAGGTTGTCAATCTATTTCAGCCATAATTCAAAGTACTGTATAGCTTCAAGAAAAGGGTCCCAAAAACACTAATTTGTTCAGTTGTATACCACATTAAGAACCATTATACAAACGAATAATTCACTGATTTCAGAGTCGTGAGTAGAATCTATACAATACTTTTGATTAGGACGGTAGGCCCAGCTACCGTCTACAACATCGCACCTTATTCACTGTAGCCGCTCCGGGCTGGAGGAAACCACGTAAAGACGAACAGATGACGTGGAAACGAGGCAGGAAGAAATGCACAGAACCATTAGGTAGAGTAGGTGTCACGTCCCTTTCAGATTGGGGTCCGAAAGACTCCGCAACTGGTTGGTTGGAGACGTTNGCAGAGAACCGATAGCAGTGGCGTTCTTGTTGTCATTTCTTATCAGGCCAGAATGCTTGAAACGGTAGTCTTCAGTATTGAGGGCAGAGTGGCCGTGTAAGCCCCATCACCACTGGGTCGACGGTCCGATCACAGGTGTTCGTTCCTCCATAGCCCCTTAAGGTGCTCATCCAGACGCCGTTTGAAAGCACCGTCTGTCTTCTCCACCACGGTCGCTGGAAGGAAATTCCAGAGTGTTGTTGACTTCCGTGAGAGTCGGTGGACTAACGGAAGACCAACTGACTGAAGTTTCCGCAAAGTGAGAGTGCCCCCGCGTGCGGTCCTTTCTCCGTAAAGAGAAATACTGCTGAAACCCCGGTTCATATCACCTCTCGNNNCCTCTCGGGATCTTCCTCAGACAGATGGGATCTCCTATGCCGATATGCAACTGGGAACAGAGAAGTAGCCTGTAGACAACCTTTATAGCTGGTCCCGCGTAGTCCAACGACGAGTCTAGTGGCAGCACGTTGTACATGCCCCAACTTAGCCAATTCACCGACTGTGCAGGGGTACGTCGCTGCACCACCATACTCAAGTCTTGGTCTGACATGGGAAGCGTACAGCAATCTGAAAGCGTCCATCGTGAGCCGGTTGAAAGACCGCCGAATAGGCCCCAGAATGCTCCACGCGCTTGCACAGACCCAATCGGTTTTCTCGGGTCTTTATTGATGACGTAATCATAACTCCCAGGTCTCTTTCACAAGATGTTCTGCGCAATGTGATTCCCTGGAAGTTGTAGACTACCCCTGAGTCAGCACGCCCCAATTGCAGGTGAGCATACTTTGCAGTGTTGACTGGAAGAGCCCAGGTGTCCGCCCACTGAGCCAGGCTGTTCAAATCCGCTTGAAGAGTAATGCGATTATCTGCACTCTCGATTGTACGTCAGATATTGATTTCATCCGCATACATAAGGGATGAGCTGCACAGTTGACCGGGCAGGTCGTTCACATTAACCACAAAGAGCAATGGACCAAGAGTCGAGCCTTGGAGGACCCCAAATGGGAGCGGAATACCACGCAGATAGCGATTTGCCAACACGGACGCAGAATTTCCGGTCGATGATGAAGTCTCGCAGCCAATTCAGCATGACGACACCTACACCGAGGTTGGACAGCTTTCACAGAAGGCGGTCGTGCGGCACCTTGTCGAAGGCCTTGCTGAATTCCACGAAGATGATGTCCGGTTCGTGTTCTTTGGTCTTGTCCTCGGTCCAGCATTCACGGATCAGTAGCGACCCGGCCGGAAACGGTGTTGTTGGTGGCACAGGTGACCGTGGCATACCAAATGCTGCCGAAACCGTGCAGCCACCAGTTGCTCCATTACTTTACCCACAATACTAGTAAGGCTGACTGTTCGGTAGTTTCCAGGGTCACTCCTATCCCCACCTTTGGGTAGTGGAACAATGATAGCATCCTTCCACTGACGCGGTAAACGCCCTTATGTGAATGACAAATTGAATAGGTTACACAATGGCACTGCAAGTTCATCTGCCAGCGGATGTACACCATCAGGTCCAGGTGACTGGTGAACCTTTAGCCGATGCAGCTCCAGGGCCTCCTCTCCGATGGTAAATGGAGTCCAGTTCAGGGCAGTGTCAACGCCCAGTGAATGTGCCAATGTGCTGGAGTCTGGGATGTACACTGAGGCATAATGTGATGCCAGCATCTCCGCTTAGTTCTCATCATTTTCGGCTAGTGCCCCATCTTTGGCGAGATTCGGAAGACCAGGCATTGTGCTGATTCTTTGCCTGAGGTAGGCATAATCCCTTTGGTGCCTGTACAGAATCCGCTGCGAGTCGTTCCTCGAATCTGGTTCCCTTGCATTTTTTCAGTGCAGTACAATGATTCAGAATACCTCGATATTCCTCATATCCTGCGCCTGTTGTACGGTACCTGGACCAGGCTTTATTCCGCTGCCGGAGGCACGCCCGCCATTCTCGATCAAACCACGGCGGGCCCATAGCGTGTTCGGTGGCGGTGGGGTGGAGAGAATTTCAGCACGAGGTGATGGATTCCATGACGAACCAACTCCCAGGATTCATCCATATCTTCAGGGTTTCGGGAATCCCAATTTATGAGCGATGCAGCCTGGCGCATTTCCGGAAAGGATGAGCTCCACACATTCCGTCCGTCCTATGCTCTGTCCGTTTGGGGTACGCCATGCATGAAGTGTATACGCAGAACGGAGTGATCACTAGATGCAATCGGTGGAAGGAGGTCAATCCTGGTAGCATCTGGTTGCCTCGGTAAGAGAGCACTAAGTCAAGGACGTATTTGTGATCCCCAACTATCCGTGTAGGCACATGAACATGCTGAACAAGCGAGAGAGCCCGGACAGCGAAAAGAAGTCTTGAAGTATTTCACTGGTTCGAGGTTAAGCCCAATGATCCCGGATCTTGGAAAATTGTCGGTTTTCGATTGATGGGTAATGCCGCTGACGAGATGTGCGGGTGAGGGCTAGTGAGGGTGACTGAGATGGGGATTCAGGTAATTGCAAGGGGAGAGGGGAGGGGTGCAGTATCTGCTTGCTGTGCACAAATATGCGCATCTGGATAGTAAATACAATTTTACATGCACGTAAGTAAAACTTGACATAATGCACGATTAGAGATACTAAGGAAATTTATGACACAGCTTTCAAAAAGGTTTTCTGTTTTTTTTTTACGTTTTCATTTTGTTTTTTGCATGCACAAAAATAAATAACAAAAATTGACTCAATGCAGTCGGGATAAATGCATTTAAAAAGGAGAACGTGGTGGATGGAGAGGTAGATGAACAGATCGAAAGGGAGTAAGTAATGGAAGTTGGTGGTAGCGTGTTTAAGACCAAGGAAGATATCGAGCTTGTGTTTGAACATGCTCTTTGAAGTTGCGTCAACAACCTCCTGCGGAAGGCTGTTCCATAAAGGAATGACTCTATGGGTAAAGAACCAGTGACCAACTCGGGTGCGGGGCCGAGGCTTAAACAACTTTTTGCTGCGACCACGAAGAGTATCTAAGCTACAGGGGGTGAAAAACTGGTTGGCCGTGTCCTTGGAAAATGAGTGGTAAAGAAGAAAAAGGTCCGCTCGAACGCGGCGGGTGTTTAG
>UZAN01042957.1:28006-39714 GCA_900618425.1 Echinostoma caproni
CTCAGCTAGTGTTCATGTTGGTATGAAATCACGGTCAATGTCTGCACGAAAGCTGCCGCCAGAAGCCCTCCAATAGAATGTTGGAAGTGCCGAGAATGGCATTTATGCAAGCTACTGTCCCTCCAATGAAAACGTGTGAGAAATGCCGCAAGCAAGAGCACAAGGAAGACTACTGCCGCACTGAATATTTCTCTACGGCAAAGGGGTTTCACAAGCCAAGATGGCTCAAATAACCGTCAACCATGTATGGATCCAAAAGTCCAGAGATCGTGTCTGCTGTCGAGCCGGGATTGAGGAAAATGCGCAGATATCCCACCGGCAGCATTATTNNNTCAAAACGAACTTGGCATGCTCTAGGGCGACCCCTATTAAATTTGATCAATAGTAAAGCACAGAACGTATGTTTGCGGATTACTACGTCTCGTTGGTGAGCTTCAGTGTGACGTTTCGTTCAATAGTATGCAGACAAGATGGAGGTGTTACCTTACCAACAGGCCTAACTTGAATTTGATTGGCGTCCACAGGATTGAAATGCTCCATCTTCTGGATGTGCCTGTGAACAAAATCTGCCAAGGTGTGCCTCTAACGATCGGTTACCATGATCTCTGGGTCCGCAGCCAGGGAGCCTAACGGGACCAATGTGAGTCAGTCTCCTGGTTAGGGTTTTCATACCCTCATGCCAGGTCTTTGTTTGACCGCCCTTGATTTTTTTCCAACCACTACCTGCCTCGGCAAACATCGTTCGCCGTGGCAATCTATCTGGTGACATGCGTAGCACATGTCCCAACCAGCGTAATCCATGGTCTGTATCTATACGTCATGATCACGACCACCTAAGACGTGATACTGCACCGCACATTCTGCCTGTTGACTCGTAGTGTTGGAAGCCAAACAATCAGTCGACCATACTATCTGGCCCTGACCAAAATTTGTTCTGTGCAAGTTGAAAGAACGCTAGGTGAAAAAATCCATTTCTTATAACTGAGGAGTATTCTGTGTTCCAAAGTTGAACCAGTAAAAGTCAAAAATGAATGTTTCTATCAGGATACGCTTTGCGAGGAAAATAAGAAACACAGTCATCATCCATCCCTCTTAGATTTGACGTGGTTAGTTCAAAAGTGAAATCCACTCAAGTAGTTGAAAGAAACCAGAGCAACGGGAAGGATTCAAGCCAGGGGACTAGCAACGCCGAAGTCTTTCAGCATTCGCATTCATTCCCACTCAACCTCGTCGCTCATTCCGTCAGTCTGTGCTACACAGTTATATGCGATGACTTGATCTACACGTATGCAGGTAGCCAGCTTTCAGTCATGGGTTTCGAACTCGAACGCATCATTTTTAGCCTTTACTAACGATTTCGGTGTTGATGAAGAACTGTGGCGATCCAAAGGCTCATCCGTTCGCCCGAACACGTACCAATCCTAAACAAACTCTAACAGTTAGTAGTCTTGTCATTTGAGGTGACAAAACGCGAGTGAACCGTGAGCACTCGAGGGAAAGAAGTATTAGATCGAAAATCTCCTCAGTGAACTTTTTATCCTTGCTCNCCTTGCTCCTGGCATTTGCATAAAGACAGAAGAACGCAGGGGAGTGACAAGGTGTTCCCAACGTGCCTTGTTTGGGGCGTTTTTCACCCGTGGTCGTTCGGCTACAAAAGTAACATTTTTGACCGCATAACGGTATAGTCTGGTTGTTTGAATTAGCCTCAGCGTTGGTCGTGAGCATGAACAGAATTTGAAAATACATAAACTAAGGCAAAAAAAACAATGACTGAAAACTGAAACATCATGACCATGAGCAAAGGTGAAAAATCGGGTAACGAACCACAGAAGCATAGTAGTACATGGATGGTATTAAAATATCACACATTATTTCTAGTTAGTCTCATTTCACGCAGTTCCTTCAACTGCACACATCGGCTCTGTCTGTTTCGAAAATCCGCAGTAGACCGAACACAAAAAAATCCTCCAGTGACTCACAATTCTTTCGATTGCTTAGTAAGGTCGCAAGCGGATTCTTGAAATATTCTGTCCGGGAAATTGAAATGAAAACAAATACAAAAAGATCGGTAATTACTCATATGCCATGAACAATTAGTGTACGCTGAAAATGATAACAAACAGTGAAGTAGATGGTTTAGAAATTACAATCTACGAGCCAAAACGGACACAGATGCATCACGTAAGTGGGAATCCAACTAGAGCAATAAACGTCATGGTTCATGCAAAACAGCAGACGATTGGGATGGGGAATTCGTTAATGCTCTATTTAGAGAATAGGCAATCACACACAGAATGATTATGAGGAGACTAGGGTGTTTCAATCATTGTTTATCGGGACTGAGAACTCGTTCGACTGTGTTATAATCGATTTCGATTCACAACTGGACATAAAACGCCTCTTTTTTATTACACATGAAGAATTGTAGACCGCTCGTTCATTGCTTCGGTAATTCGGTTGCTTTGATTCAATGTCACATCACAGATTACACTGGAATATGATAATTTTACTTCAATGCACTAGCAACAATTCAGTTTGATATCACATACAAAAGTTCTGCGGCTTACAGGAAAGTCAAGCGGTTTGTTGTTTACAAAAACTCTTCCGTGTTAGTCTTTCAACTGACAACTAATTTCACCTAGTTCGTGGTGGGCTTTTATCGCAATCAAACTGTGTTAAGAACAAGGTCATTGGTCAGAATAGAACTGAAGCAAGAACGCGAACACTAACTTCGCGCAACTTATAGTCTATGATTAAGGACAGTCTCATCCTTCCTATAGGAAAACAACAAGCTCCGTGCGACTACTGTCTAGTCCGCAGATTTGTTTTCCAGCTTGCCTAATATGAAGGTGACGTGAAACCGTAAACCACGTAAACCGTGGAACTCAGCTCTGGAGGTTAGTAGGGGTAAAGCCCCAGGAATTCCACCTCCCCTCCCCCCTCTCGACAGTACTGGATGCGTGGGCATCAGAGTGACGAACAGAGTACGGTGACCTGATTTGTAGCAATCGCTGCCCACGTAACCTCCATTCCGGACAAATATCTAGACAGTGAGGAACCGCATAAATACCACATTCTTCCTTGGTCGGCTACGTTTTGGCTGGCGATACCAATAAAGGCTCGCACAGTTTGTAACTATCTTTTTACTGTAATTGTCGGGGTGCGCATTGTAAGACCAGGTTCGGTGACAGTTGGCAAGACACCACATATATTCAATCTAACCTTGTGTTTTGTGTGCTTATCGGGGCGCTTCAGTATTCCTAAATAGGGATCGTAGGATTAACCCAACCGAGACACTGAGTGATATGACAAAGAGTGACACCTGTGTATCCTATCAATCGTTTTTTTTTTCAAAGTTACTCTCTCAGAATTTCCTATTGGCTGTTTGACACAGCTATCAATATTCCCGTCTTCCTTCTGCCGTTTAATAAAAGCGGATAGCCAAAATGCGGTGGACAAAATTTCTGCACGAAGGTACATGCCGAATGATTGTGAAACCCGAACTGAGGTCACCTTGTCGGTGCATCGGAGCAGTTGAACTGTGCCCGGCTAGACTCCGCGGAACTTGACCATATTCTGCGATTGCGTGCAGTGCAAATAAACAGATTAGTGCGTGTACGAGCCGACCATAAGGATATGTTCTTCGCGACAACAAAAAATCGGCTCAATCGAATACATTAAGGACCCTCGCGTACGGTCCTCGGTTCGGGTAAAGAGTGTGATCAAGGCACGCGCATGTTTCACTTCAACCAAGAATTTTCACTCTGTTCGAAGTGATAGTTGAAAACTCCAGTGGGTACGAATTCTTCAGTTGTTCGTAAATTGCTCCATGCTCACTGACAACAAGTTTCGAAATTTACCTACGCATTTCACAGTGAAACAGACCGGTGAGGTTCGAACGCAGCGATACGACCGTATTTTCGTTGTACAGTATAGTCATTCGTTCCAGGACGGAGAAAGTATGAAAAACCAAATCTAAATTTCAGTTTATTTTTTTCGGTACGTTGAACCCAACGAGTGCACGAAACACGCGCGCACAACCTCTCACCATTTCTACTCGTACCTGTGGGTCTAAGACGGGAAAATATGTGGTCAAATGACAAAGACTGGTCCCGGGTTACTTCCAGAAGCACATTAGGAAAGGAACTAGCCAATAGGATTAGACGCTGGAGTCTTGGCGTTGCTCTGATCCAATCATGAGAGGAAGCTGATTTCTTCCAACTAACCAGAACTAATACACAATTACATGTACGCAATTCTGCTATGTAAAATAGTTCAAAGAGATTTATGAGGTCGACTCCTGTCACCGTCGAGCTATTGATCACTTAGAGTATGTGATTATTTGAATATCTGCAAACAGGTGAAAGTGAAACGATTATTATCATTATGCTTGAGACTGGTATATCAGTTGCCACAATAACGAAACGAAGGTTTTGCGTATTTATTGCGATTTGTAAAGCATCAGTTTACTAGCACTGATCCATGCAATGCATTACGCATTGTATGCTCGAAACAATGACCTTTTCCAACGTTCATCATTAGGTAGAATATTATTCAACGAGTGATTGGACCCCCCCCCCCCACCTAAATTGCTACCTTTGGAATGGAATCGATCCAATGTAGCTGGAAAGATGCCGAAGTTGGGTACGAACAATTGTGCCGAAGACCAGTATGGCGTTCCATAAACCCGATCTTATCCGTTAGGGACAGTCTGATCTCAATGCACTCATCGTTTGTACAGACCAGGAAAGAAAATACAGCTCCGAACTAAGGTGGTCAAATTGTCTACCTCTGTCTGAGGTGTGTACAGTCAACGCGGATAAAGAATTCCATTGTGCTCATCTCTCGGCGAAACGCATAACCCGTGCGCGAATCCACGACAGTCGTGTGATGTGATTGACAACCCGAGGCACATATGAAAGTCACGTGACGGTGTGTTGTTGTGTTGTAGAAGAACGGAACGAGCACAAACACGAACTCAGAGGAGCAGATACAATTAGTGAACTACACACGCACACGCACACACAGGCTAAGACAGATCACAATGATGCTATCCTTCAAATGTGAATGAACTGGCAAAGTCAAGAATGCAATTATTCCTACTCCGTTATTTACATTCCGAATGAGGCACTCATCACACAAGATAGCATATGATGACAGGGTAGAGTGCCTGTCATGTATCTACGATCAGTAAATTGGTAGTATCCTTTAGCAGGTTACTATAGAAGTTTTATGACTGAAGCGGATTTCATTGGGAATTGACAAAATTCGACTGGTTAAATCAAGAAGAACAAAACGAAAACAGGAGGTATTGATCACGGCGAATTTACTTATTTTCGAAGGCAGTTTTCTCCAACCGTGTTTATTCGGTTAGTCCCGATTTACAGGCCATCATAGGACCACAAAGGAATAATTTGCTTATTTGCTTGAGCTTGCGGGAAGATCGTTTGATGTGAGGTCAAGATTCGCATCGATAAAAAGGGATAGACAAAGAACCAAAGGTCTGACGGTACAACTCGATCATTTGACATTGAAGATGAGGGCAAGTCAGAAGTGTCATTTGATGCTATAATTGTGGAATAAAAGTGGCATCGGTTGTTGTGGGCTCGACATGCATTCTGACTGACGTTTTAGAATATTCGGATTATTGATTTCAACGGTGTTCTTGGCTTATCACATCGGCATCAATCCGATTCCAATCTGCAAATTTTTTCGCAATTTTTCTTGTCAAGTGCATTTTCTCATTAATTTGCACATCGAGCCCTATAGAATTTGGACGGAAGGAACTATGTATCAAATAAAAAAGGATTAGAAAATCTCTTCACGAAATAGTTGATTTATCTGCGAACGTTTTCACGACGTACGGTCTACGGGTCGCATATGTCAACATCACCAAAAAAGTTTTGTAAAGCTGTTGGCAGTTATCTGTGGTATTCGCCCGTCTATTCGTTTTGTGTTCACTGGAACTCGTAGATGCACGTCACTGGGTGAAATAAACTAATATGTCAATCACATTTCAGCGCCGTGTGACCGCACTCAGTTCCAACGAAGTACTTTTTGCGGATGCCGGTAAAGAATAAAGGTTACCCTGGTCTATCATCACCTGATACGTTGCCCGCTTTCACGCAGTTACATATCAAGATGTTCAACGTATCAGTAAACAAGGCACGTTTTCATTTTTGTCCGAAAGCAACACATATGGTCTGCTTTCCGAAGTGAAAGGTGTTCAGTGTCTTTCACCGAAATCCGTCACTCGATCGCAAACACCTCACCACCCATCCAATGGGTGGCCGTTCAAGCTAAACCGGTTTTTCCGTGTATAAACAGGCAAGTACCATGAAGCTCGCCGATACGGAGTGGGTGGGGTGGTTTCTTTTCAATTCACCTTGTCTCAATACCATACGAAATCAGTAAACGATGTCACGTGCTTGGTCGTATGTTGATAAATGTGTTGCTGTTATCCTGATGTGGTGTACATTGATGGATTCTCATGCCGATTTTGACGTACCAGTTGATAAATATGAAGGATCCAGTAGTATTTTCTAGGATTGGTTGCAAGCCTGATCGATAGGTTGCACGTTTTCGGTCTTCGTGACTTCGGATGCGTGGGAGAGCGTTATGCGTTTGGTTGGTCAATTTGTGCCCGTGGACTCGAGTTGCGGATGCTCTCTCACACAAACAGACAGACAGACAGATAGATAGATGGATAGATAGATGGATAGATAGATAGATAGATAGATAGATAGATAGAGCGGATCTACGAAAACATTTTGCTGATGATTATGATTGCGTCGATCAGCTGAGATGACCCTTCAACTGAGGAGGATTGGGCAAGTCTGATGAACTTTGATCTTCAATCATCATCTTACAGCGCAATACAGTGAGGCGAACTTCACTTATCGCTGTCAAACTCACAATGCATACAGGGTAAGTGAAAATGTGTAAGGAGAGCAAGGATTGGGCCCATTTTTAGGGAAGGGAAAAGAAAACGAACCTCTATGGTCAGCACATAGAGTACACAGTTCAATTGCGCATACATATTATTTCAAGTATTCTGGTCTGATAATAAGTCACAGTACGATCACCATGACCTTTAGTGCCTCCAACCACGTGGTTACTGGTCTTTCGGACCCCAACCCGGAAGACAAGAGACATCTACTCTACCTAATCGCTCTGTGCATTTTTTCATGCCTCGTCTCCATGTTATCTGCTGGCCTCCACGCAGCTTTCTCCAGTAGGCAACAGCCACTGCGAATAAGGCGCGCTGCGGTAGTAGTCTAAGATACGCAAAACTCCAAAGCATACAAAAAATTTGGTCTTACCCAATCAATCAAGACTAGACTAAACGAAAGCCCTCACTCAATTACACTTATCGTTCTGATAACCATGAGTTACCGATATNCCCCCCCCCCCCCCCCCCCCGATAAGCAACAGATACTTGCATGGGATATTGTGGTCGATATCGTTCATCCAATTGCGATATCGAACAGGAACAGTGTTGATACATCGGTGATTGATACAGAGTTAAGTAGCAGCAGATTGCAGATGAAAGTAACAGGGACTATGCAACAAGACATAGTTTGAAGGACTGTTGATGAGAATCTGAAATACGTTGGCCGAGGTAATACCATGATGTAGAAGTGGGAGTCGTACGTGGTTTACCAATCTACCTCCGAAGGCTTTAGTATGATTGAGGGCCGGCGGTTTTTTGCAACAGCAATGCGAAACAACTGGACGATCCAAAGTATTCATGTTCACTTAAACAACGGCACAACGACGGGGATCCACGAGTTGACTTCGGTCCCGGGTCCCGTGACGAGTTATGATACGAAGCCGGATGACAATGAAACTGTCTATTATCACAGTTGAGAGACAATGAGAGGGCTCAAACCACAGACCATCTCAGAGTACGCCGGTCACAGCGATTTAAACCATGGGACCAGCATGACCTATGTGTAGCTCCCTTTAGGAACATAACCGAACCGCAATGAGGCTGCGGTACATGAAGAAACAAGGCAGAATAATCTATCACCCACGTTGCGACGGCGGCAACGAGGCCAAAAAGGGGCTACGAACGATATCTAGCCAGAGAGGGCAGGTAGGTGGACCGGACCGGGAATGGTGTACAGATGTACACATATGCATGCATGCTGAATAGAAGCCGATGCATGCGAACCGCAAAATTTACTCACCTAGTGAACCAGTGTGGTGTCAGATTACCTATTTCCAAATGGGCTGGCTATCTGAATCCCATGTGGATTCGAATTCGGCGCACCAGGAAAGAGAACAGAAAAGGGGGCTTCACAATCGAGCACTGATAACCGATAGCATGTACAAAGATAGACTGTTGCTAGTCACAAACAAAAACAATCTGATCTGAAACTTACTTTTCAACAGTTGACCATTCTTTGTACCGGGTAAACATTCGACTGGCAATCGACCACTGCCATCACGTACACCAGTGTCTGCTCCTGTCGAGCGGAATATGGGATTTAAAAAAGGTAGTCATGACCTGGCATATTCATAATGATTTTTCTAAAATATACTTCATACCAAGCATTTTGTACATTGGATGTGAAGGACATCAAACAGTGCGGTTGAATTTATTCAAAGCGAGTAGAACTGCAATTGGAAAAAACTGGTCGGTGTGCAAACACGTGTTGTTTTATTAACCTTTATCAAACTCTAGCAAATAAGTGGGCTGGGAAATGTTTGCAAGACGATAGCCGTTGGTTGGGTTCAAAGGTGTTAATCTGAACCAGAGAAAAGTGGCTGCAACTGGTGTGTGCCGGTATGGATAGACGACCAGTTGGTTGGTTGACGTGACATTTTTGCATTTGGATTCATTGACAATTTATACTGACACGGTCTTCCCACTAGGCTGACATAAGTTAAGCGTCCGCTCCGGTTTTTCCGGACCCACGTTTGAAGCTAGCAAGCGACAAACGGATTACGGTAAAACCCCTGTGTGATAGACGCACCTGAAAGAGTTCATGATCAGTATAGTTTGTACAACCATTAGCCGAAATGACTCCGTCACCTCGGACGTCTAACCCCGTCCGAAGGGCGAGTTGCCGCGGTTTCTTCACACCACTCCGTTGACTTGCGGGTCGGATTTCGGCTGGTCAACGGATGCAGTTGTGAACTGTCCACGAAAATTCACTTGACTTGGCCTGGGCAATCTGGCAGTATACCGTCTACAAACAACTCATGGAACTTTAACTTTCTTTATAAAGACCATTGTACTATGATTTGTTTGGCACACGGTCTGGATTCAGACGGGTGTGAAAGTACCCTGTGATCGTCCATGCGATCCGCTGTGTGATGCCGTTAGTACAGAATTTGCTCCAAGATCCCACTGAGATACTAATCGTAATTCGGAGGGACCTGATGAAGCAGATGGGATAAGAGCGAGGAGTAGCAGCCTCGAGTAAAACGTGTGAATGATGCTGGGGACCCATTTCGCACCGTATTATCGTGACTCTTCCATGGGCATCCCTAATGCGACGGTGTGCCTGATAAACTCACTGTTCTTTCTCATTGACTGGAGTGACAAGCAAGCAGGCGAGAAACTTCAACATAATGCAGTTCAGACAACGGATACTGAACCTCGATATATCAAAGCTACGACCTATTGGCTGTATCACAGCGAGCCCGTTGATAAGTGTTCGCCCTCCAATTTCGAACTCGCTCGGTTACAACTCCTTAATCATTCGGAACGTAATATCCTCTCTCTCTCTCGGAATCCGCAGAGGGTTGACTTAACTCGAGGCCGTACACTGCTTTGATAAGAAAAGTTCAATTGAATGTTAGTCATTTACCCGGTCTCAACGATCGATGCATTTGTACATGAATTGACACGGTTAGAGAGAATGCGAACATTTTCAAATTTTGTGCAGTACGGAGAGGTGAGAGACCACGTGTGAGGTGGACACCAGCTGAAAACAATTGCCATTAAATTGCCAATAAGCATCGCATAACGAAGCATCCAATGAACGTGACTTATTGTCTTATCTGCTACTGAAACCGACCATTGTACACCCCGCGAGTCGGTGATGAGGCAATAAAGATTCAGCAATAATCTGGAGCGAAGCTGCTCACGTGACTGAGTCCAGCTGCTTTTTTATTCCCATAACTTCGCTAATTAGTGAATTGTTTGAGCCGTGGGGGGGGAGTGCCTAGAGAGAAAAAAATCGTGATTTATATGTTATGGTATACGTTTTGGGACAGTGTTCAGACTGTACTTCATTTTCACTGTGCGTTGCTATAACAACCGAGGAGGAAAACAAGATTCGAAAAACCCGACAGTATGACCTCGAATCAATAGGCACCCCGGATGGCGTACCGTAAACAGAAGTCAACAGGTGGATCGCATCTCCTTGTTCATGGGCCGCGGCCATGTGAAGTGGTGTAAGTCCCTGACACAGAAAGAGCAAAGAGACAGGGAAAGACGGAGGGTAAATGGCCGATTGAACTAACAGTCAGCTTGAGTGTCGTTCGCTTCTTGGATGAGAACAATGCTAGCTGAGAAAATAAAAGGGTGACTGAGGAATACGGAACAAAACACCGAAAACAAACAGATGACAACAGAAAGGTGAACCCGATGTGGGCAAATAACCAGTGAGCAGAACGGTTACCAGGATGTTGCTAGATATTGTACGATTTATGGATCACAGCTTGAAATTGACAGAATTGTGTGTGTGTGTAGACGAATGACCCAACGAATGGGAAGCGCGCATCATCAAAAAGTCGCGTCATTTGATCTGTGTTCGTTGATGATTTCGATCGAAAGACGCAGTTCAGAAATCAGTGTGCAATTCACGGGTAGATTCGAATGACAGGACTACGGGGTGTGCACGAGAACTGCAGTGTTGAATGTCGCATTGACGTACGAACCAAAAGTGTAATTCAATCAGTGTGAAGGGGGTTACGAAAGAAACAATGCTTTACACGTAGTTATATGGTTTTAATTGCCCGTATGAACGGAATTTTTCTGCAATCTGCAGTCTAATATTCAGCGTCGTCGACGACCTATTTGCATCTTCTATACACACGTATGTACAACATTTTTGTTGTTTTGCGGCTGCTTTGACGACAAAATCAACAAAAATCAGCTGGATGGATCGAATGAGCTGAAAAACGAAACATATTTGGTTGCTCTAGAATTTTTTCTTTAATTTTTACTTCCTTTTATTGAATACATTATGATGCAATTTTCAGGAAGAGGGAGGTGGCCAATCAAAGGGCTACCAGACAACATAAAAAGAATGGAGAAAGTCAGGCGGTAGTGGTGGGATTTGAAAAACGTCCTCTGGGGTAACAGTTTGGTGACATTACCTCCGGGCCACCACCACTCAATGTATTGGATAAGTGACATGTGTCTGGTGGTCCATGCTCACCTATTCATATGCTAATCGGCTCTCGCGGTGCTTGGTAGACGTATTCTTTCACATCAACACTTCTGTCACCGGCACATCTTGCGGACCAAACTTACAACATACAGAATTGCTGATATCCTTGAAGCAACAGTTGATATGGATGGAAGACGTTTACTTACATGAAGTGTTTTCGTTCCCAAATGTTTTGATGTTGAACTCTAAGACCTTTGATGAACCACTTGGATTACCTACCACGTTCACACACATACAGCACGTGACACCTCTCCCTACAGGCGGTGGGCCTATGGGCTGTCTTTCGCTCAGAAATCG
>UZAN01042959.1:0-18276 GCA_900618425.1 Echinostoma caproni
GCCAAAGGTCACTAATATGAACCAGATTGGGCATAGGGGACAGGGAGCGGAATCACTGCTGGGGGTGGGGGAAGGGGAGAGAGCGGAGAAGGGCAGTGACACATCTACCCGGCGGGGGCAGCGCGAGTCTAACCACGAATTCGGTCTGTTTACGTAAATCGGACTTGTAACGTCGAATGACAGCCGCAAACTACCTTTCTGACGGATCTAGACACGAAAGGCGTCCCTAGGTTTGTCACATGCTTTGTAAGCCAGTAGATGTCGGGTAATTAAATTGGACGGAAGCCCGGAAGCTTGAGTATGTTTTCATTGAGTGATCTTGATACTAGAAGAAGGTTCAATTGCCCACTATAATGATTCCTTACTGAATTGAAAATTTATAACGTACATGCTCAAAAGTTTGCTGAACGTGCTTGCTTCTGAAAAAAATACATAAATACAATCACTCCACATATACCCTCGCAGTTCCCTTCTCCCAAATGGATTTTTCGGGTTAAACCATCGCAAGCAAGATAGACGAGAAAACGGATTTCACATTCATGAAGCAATTATAAAATACAGATTTCATGGAAATGTGCCGTAATAGCATCACAATATGTTCGTTTTGATATTTCCTAAAATACTGTACAAATAAATTGACTCCCTAAAAACTCACTAAAATAGTGCACTCTTGTTCAAATGCATCGCTTCTGTTCGACCAATATTCTACTACTACAGGATTACATTATTGCAATACAAAACAATCATCATCATACTCGATGTTTTCTTTGCTGAAGGTTTACCCAATACAATGATGTGATAAACGATGTCATCAACAATGCAGAACAAGATTCCAGAGCATCCTCCGTCAAATATCTTGGAGTCACTATTTCCCGCAATCGTTCTTGGTTTTTAATTCTTTGTTTGTACCGCAGCATCCTATTTCAGATTGATGTCTGTTACGTTTGCTGGGAAAATTCTCAGTTCATTCGGTGCCCAGAAAATCCGTTCAATATTGCCGTAATACAAATTGACCGGGTGGAAAATCTGTTTATCAAAATTTGTAACTCTGCTCGTTGACATTTACCGGTTGCCAATAAAAAGGAACACTCGGTACCGCCTTGTGGTGCATGTAGAATAGATATTCCTGATTCGACTGAACACTAGTCGACAGAATTAAACCAGTGTGTTAGTTTCCCCGGAGTACATATGCAGTACTGGCCGATTGTGATGGACTAAAATATTCTCTTTATGATCAACTGGAGCATAACATGGAAAATCACTTCATAACAGAGCACACAAGCCGTAATGAAAAATCTGTTTTCTGTTCTGAAGAGAGAGGTCAATGTGCTACCTATACAGCGGGCATTTGAGGCAAAAGTGCGAAACGTGATGGAGCACAAAATAGAAAATGATTTCATAACAAAGTTGGTGAATTCAATGCCGAAGTGACTCGAAACAGTCTTAAGGAACAAAGGCAGACAATGCGACTATTAGTGTACAAAAACTTTACATATTACTTATTATCAATGTTAATTTGTTGCTAATAAAGACTCTTCCATTCTCTTTAGTTAATTCTTAACTCATCATGGTCTAGGTCAACCACTACTGACGAAATGGAAGTGTACGCTACATTCTGAACCATTCCATCTGTTGAGTATACACTAATCAGGAAAATCACGTCTATAAAGACTCATCAAGGCTTGTTCATTATTATTTAGAAAAAAATTACTTCACTATAAATGATATTCCCTATACGAACCGATAAGTGTTTCACAGGGACCCGTTGCTTCAGTTTCGAAGAACGATACATTAGTTAACATTGGGCTATTAGTGCGGTTGCGTAAGTAAACAGAGTCTATGGAATAACAGGCCATATTGAGATAGGGAAAAGTATGTCTTGAGCAAGCAGCAGTGAGAAATTCAAGTGATCGTTGGAATAGTAATCACCAGGACAATGATTTTTGATTGTTGTGGATAAAATTCCAATGTTCTTTTGTTGACATGTTTGTATAAGGAGGGTATTTTAAAAGTCATCTACTTAATGTAAAACCTCTTTCCGATGATTGAGGAAGGGAACTACAACAAAAGTACCGTGAATCGGGGAGAGAGAATTGTACACACCAGATAGCCAATAAGTGCACGGTTAAAATGCCATTTAGGTACAAGTGTGTTCACAGTACCGATAATTACAACGTCTGATGTACACTGGCGGATGCAAATAGCGAGTCAAGAATACCAGATGTTGATTCATTTATCGACAATAGACATGTAGAAAGGTTGCGTAAGACCTTATACACCAGTTTCGATTACCTCCGATCTCATTTCGTTCCATCACGAGATTCTCACGTGACAGATTTTGATCTGTTATGGATTTACTATATGACACGATGTTTTGGTTTCATGGTGACCTGGGTTGTAGATTTTGCCCTTTTTCCATTGTACTGACATTAGTGAATCCACACCATCCTTATCACCAACACCATCACTAAAACCCTCAGTGGGGGAAGTAAGGACTGGATTACAAATAAGGAACATTTGCAAAGCAAAAGTTCTTAGCAATACTTGTGGAAGCATAAACAACAGCTTGTGCAATTGATTTTTACCAAACAATTCCATGTCCAGACAGATAAAGAGCGAAATTCATTGGTGATGTTGGATTACCGCATAGAATTGATTTCGCACAATCTTCCTTTTTCCTATTTTTGTTACAACCTCTACAATCCCAGACGTATTCGTCTTAAAACAAATATATAATTAGCAAGCATACCGTCCAACTACGGATTTCTCACACCACTGAGTTTGAACTGAAACCATGGCTACATGATTTAACTGTAAACCGTAAAGCTTTCACTAGGTACAAATGAATTCACTTTTCCATTGCCGATTAGGATTGATTTTATACAAGATAAGATGCATCTAACCGGTGATTTTTTTGTTCTTCTGGAAAATGCGTGGATTTTATGTGACATTGTGTGGAAGGAAGCAAACGTTTTGGCTCAAGAGTTACTAGAGGCGTTTAGAAGAAATCTGATTAGGGTATGTACAATATCTGATGAACGTATGGTTTCATTGGAATAGATGATAGCTCTCGTCTCATTTATGTGTGTGTGCGTGACACACGCGTCTGGGAGCAGGACGAAAACTAATCAATAATTGGCCACGTGATATCAAAGTAGTCATTTGATGAATTCAAATTGCCGTACAGTCACTGAGTAAACTCTAAGTGACCGAAAAATTGAAGATAAAGAGATAACAATATGGTGAATAATAATTGACTCAGGTATGAATGTGTCCCTTTAGAAAACTGTTACTATCTGAAGAGGTCTCGGCAATTTCATACAGAATAAGTTCAATAATTTTCGAAGAATTTCTAGAAATCAGATTTTTGTTTATGTGAAGAATCGTCATTCCCGTGAGAGATGGATTTGCGATCCTATTGCTGATCGCCACTTACAAAAATGGAATTCCTTTCTTCGTGCAACAGAATGTTAGTCTATGCTATTTGTACCATAGTTTTGTTTTTAATGACTACGAATCGCATCACAACGTGCAAAGAACTGGATCAATCTGAAATTATTTCAAATTAGAAACAAAGCAGCTAGTCAGAAACTATGGTTGAAAATAAACCTAATCCCAACAAAATTTGAATAGCATTTCATGGGCAATCTTCTAAATGTGTCAAAACAATCCGATACAAAATCCAAGTAACCGGAAGTTGATTGATTCTTGGAATCATAAAAACTCACTCAAGCCTGAGATTTCACGTCTTATTGCAAGCACCCGTATTTGTCCAATCTCTTGTAAAAATGTAGCAGCTGCTTAACAGCTTAACAAGTGTTGATATTAAGTGGCCCAATTCTATTATTTTCTTTTCTTTTTCATTTTAGCTTCCTTCTATTGAATACAAAATGATACAACTTTCTGTGCGGGGGAAAGCGGTCAATCAAACGGGTGCCTTACAGAACACTTACTGGGAAAAGTTAGGCGGTCTTGGGGGAATTCGAATACAAGTCCCCCGAGGTGATAATTTGGTGACGTTACCACCGGACCATCACCACCACTTAGGTACACACTGTCGCCATGATAGATTTTATATTACCTGGATAGATGTTTGCTAGTACTGAAGTCACGGTACTCAAACTGTAGGGCATTTTATTGTACGTTACGTAAACGTCTTTTGATTTCAACCTTATTCCTGTTTTTATTCCTTTGGATTTTGATTTTCTGTTACTAACGGGTGCATCACATAATATGCGGAAAAGCATTTAGCTATTCAGGAGTAGTTCAGTCAATACAGACAGAATTTCCGTAAAATACGTAGTAGGTGCAACGTCCTTTTTTCTTAATCCATTTCATCAACTCCCACAAAACTAGGTAAGAAGGACTGTGGCTGGGATATGATTCCAACACCCGATCTTCAAGATATGATAGTTGCTTAGGCCGACAAACCCCGCCAATCCATTTAGAGTTTGAAACTCGAACCCTTTTACTTAAAGATGTCAATATGATCTTTGTGGACAAGGCAACTTCGTGTTTTTCGATAATCTCCAGCCTGCATATATAGCTACTTGCCTAACTAAAAATTTACCTGATTCAGTTTTAAACAGATTCTGTTTCCGGAGCTCAGTTGCCCGAAAGAAATTCAAATAGAAATTCCAAAACTCAAACCTTGTTCTGAAACACACCGAGGCACCAGGAAGTCAGACTAGCCATTCCCAACTGTGTAAACTGCATGAATGGCTTATCACTGTGGTGCTGCTACTTTTATAATCAATGTGTTTTTTAAGTAGTTTTGACCGGAATCTTTCTCCAGCCTATGGTTCTTCACTTATTGATCATATGTTAATGATTACATAAACTACCGTTTCACGTGTACAGATGCAGCGAAATTTGTCGAGGTTGCATTGCACAAACCGCTGTTTTGTGACTCTATTCAACACCAGAATCCTTCTTTATTTTGCGACAATTCGGTGAAACGACAAAGTGCTTAGAAATGTCACCGAGCTATTACCACCTCAGGCATCTGACTACTTACTTCAGTCCTTCCCCAACAGCTCATATTTGTTTAAATGTTTGATCGGTTGGAAATTGCTCTTTGTCAATATGTTTTCCGTCCAAGAACAGAATGGTCATTCAGAAAGCTATAAATACCCTCACTGAGGGCCAGAAATGAAAACGTGTAACTTTTTTTGTCAGCCCGGATCAAAAGCTACCGATCTGAGCTCCGTTAATCCTGGAGTAAATACCAGGTAACGATGTGGTCAGTTTATTGTTAGAAATAAAATGTTACAGTTTTTAAACAAGGAGAATCAATGAACCAAACGGTTACCACAGAACACACAATTGCAGTGTAATCGATACACAGATCGAACAGCCAAGGTCAGTCAGATCTTCACGCGTACGCCGGTTTTGTGCAGTCAGCTGAGTCAGTCGAAGAAAATTGCTTTACAAGCGTACTTTTTCCGCATTTTCCCCACCGTAGTATCCAGATCGCTTCAAAAGTTTTCCGGATCGCATCGACACAAGCCGGTATGGATGGACAGATCTGGTATTGTTAATAAATTCTGCGTGCTCTCATTCAACTGTAAGAGCACAGTTGTATGATCATATCACATCATGTCTCCTAATGTACTGGAAGCGTTTTGGGCACATCCGTGTGCTGACTGGAGCCTGACATACGCCATGCTATTGCACGCGAAAGTGATGGCCATTATCAATTTTGCCCACATATCCTGTGTTGATTAACTACGCAGTATGTAACGAAAGTAGAAAAATCGATATCGGGTAAGGGTTTTCCGTAGAATACCACACAACTGAGTTCAGCTCCATTTGCATCACCGATTCCCTAGTATGCGTCTGCCTGATTAGTGGTGATGCTCATATTTCGTACAACAGTAATAGAAGTGGGTCGCAACGTTCAAACCCCACCACCCATTCTATCTGTCGAATAGGCATACTTCCGAAATAGTTGGTCTAAGTTCCACAAGCATCTGTATGTATCTATCCGTTTCATAGCCCACAGTTTAGGTTGACCGCTATCATGAACCAGTAGAGGAGTCCGCATGATCAGTTATTGTACGCCTGCTGTTCAACATAAAGAGTTCTCTAGATGCGGAAAAAGAGTACTTAAGAGAGCAAACCTTATATATTGTGAGGTTAAGACAGAATGTGAAATAATTTTCGAACAGAAATAACATTCTAAAGAGGAGTTGGCAAATATGTATTGTTTTTAGCCTGCACCAAGTGTTTGTTCACAACTGGCACGACAGAAATCTTGGCACTTTTCCCGAATGACGTGAAATTTACTCTCTTGAAGTGGATCCACTTACTGAATCTGGCCGATTTCGCACAGTTGCCAAAAAGCAGTAGCTTTTTCTGTTTGTTGTTCCCTCCGCTGCGCGTACGACGCAAAATCATGATTGAAAAATTTCCCTAGATGTTGCACAACCCATTTTATGTGACGAAGTTTGTGCGATTTGTAACCAATCACATGTCGTTTTGGAAATAGTATCTATTCGGATGAGCCCTGCTTTTCTGGCGTTGACAAAGCGTACTAGTCAACCTGGCTGTTGAAAGCGGTAGGCAACGTGGTAAAACCAAAAACTATGTATAGTTGTAGAGTGTTGCTTAAGCCCAACCGGGGAAACTATCAGCAAGTTATGTGAGATTTCAGGCCGGATTGAGCGGATTACACTTCAGATGAACAAAATTTCAGCTTGTTCAGGCCCGGGAATCAGTTTAGGCATGATTTATGTCCATGAATAACAATGCTCACACGAAATGGGTTGTGATTGTACAGTAGAAACAGATTGGAAAATATATCGTTTATGCGAAGAGGTCTCAAGAACGTAAAGTAACCTCAAACGTAAACCAAAGTAAATATGGACATTACTGAAATAGTACAGATCAGGGACGCTGGCACGTGATTGTCATAGTTGGGATGTACTAGGAGGCAACTACCATTTTATCTCTAATGAACATCTTCCAGGAAATTTGCGTGATCACAAGGTATTGACCAACTGACCTTATTGTCCACAATCTCTCTCATCTAAATTGTTTTCTACTGCCTTCAAGCGCTCCAGGTTCACACATTTATAAAAACTTACAAAGTACTCGTTGTCCTTTATGTGAACACATTTCTTATTTGAACCCTGTCTGATTTAAGGAACGTATCCACGATACAGGATATATTTTAAATTGGTCGGCCCTGCAGTTTTTCTGTACATTAGGTTGAGTGGTTACCTCAGGCTACAAAGCAAAAACAGTTCTGTTTCTTAACTTTACCGGGAAATTAAATTTGATAAACAGTATGAAAATACATGATCAATTTAAAACAAAATCTCTAGAGACTCCAGTAAACAGTGAACAAAGTTTTGCTTTACCCACTGCAAGGCACCGCAACTGATAAGTGAGTAGAATTAGTGGATAGAAGTGGCAACCTTTCAGAAAAGTTGAACCGCTTCAAAACAGGATACCATGAGTTCACATTGTGCATAGCTCATTCACCAAAACAACTGTTGTCCGGTTATGATGACTTTTTCACGCATTAGCTGAAATTCCCTGCGATGCTTTTTGCAAACAAGTTGCTTTCTCGAGTGGTCTGGTTTGTGCGCAATGTGGAAGTTGATGTGAGCAACGGTAGCATTATTGCTCAATCCATAGTTTATTTTGGATTTGGGGGATTCCCTCGATAGGATGTCAAAAGAACTAACGGAATCCAGATTTTCATTTCATAGGAGTAGTGGAAGATTTGATTCATTTTCGTGGTGGATATTCTCATACACAGAACAAATGAAGCGTGAAATGCAAAGGGTATGTATTTGCATTTCACACACATCTGAGGCCAGTCCATGTTCTAAAGAATTCACGGTAATGAAATCTTTGTAACAAAAAAGGGTTCTATGATTTGCTTGTGGACGACATACTGCCAGGTTGCCCAGGCCAAGGCAGACGCATTTTTTAGGAAGTTCACAAACAGAGTAGTCGGCTAGCCAAAGCCTGATCCACAAGGCGGCGAGTCGGTGCGGGAAAACAGCAATCCACTGCAAGCCGGTGTCCAGATCATCGCATCATACGCTCTTTGTACTAGATCAAACGTCCAAAGTGCTCACCTCTTCTTGGTTGGTTTGGAATCAGGGTTCTTAATCGTCTCCCCTTAGTGAACTGTTAGTGGTTTACCGACCCAGCTATAGCTCCAGATATTGAGTTTTCATTCTTCCACTTTGATGGGAAAACAACTCCCACACGGGAAGGCAGGGAGTAGTGCTTTCTCAACAGAAGTTATTTGAGACGCTTAGTCATATGGAAGTATTTCACGAGGTGCAAAGGATGGGCGACCAGTCACAGACCGAGATACTCACCTCGACGATACTGGGGCGTTTGGAGGTAAACAAAAGCACCACTATGAAGCTGTTTTGACCTCAGCGGATTTAGTCAACAGTACAAACACATTAACCCAACTGGGGTAGAGCAACAATTAAATATTTCTCGTACATACTACTCATTTTCCAATAACGTGAGATGGGGGTCAGTGCTGAAATATGCTTGGTATGATTGTCGCAACACGCTCTCAGAGATGGTTTGTTCAATATCGTTTATAATGAAGTGAGAAATTTCTGATAAGCTGCCTTGTAGTGCAGTGGGTATCGTGCTAGAGCTCCACCTTTAAGGTCCCGGGTTCGATCCTCGGTTGGATCGATGAATAAAAACTGGCGACTCAATCTGTCCGAAAAACCGTACATTTTCTCGATTTATTAATGAAATCCATGGTATAATGTTTTGTTGTTTTACCATTTGCACTTAGCATAGACGTCTATTTGTTTATAGGGAAATTCCGCTCATTCATTGATTCAGTGCCAGATTGTATATTTCCAAGACAGATCGACAAAATTGACAGAAGTTATGTAAAATATCCTTTTCCCTCACATTCATTTCCTCCCCACAGGAACAGATTTTGACAGATTTGATATTTCGAACAGAACACCATAGTGGCGAACAAGCTCTTTTTCAGAGACTCGTATCCACGTCAAAACATATATATATATATACTTGGGAATAAAATTGTCTTGTAAAAATAAAATCACAGATTACTAGAAACGATTACATCGTGAGACGGGAAATCGGGTTCACCCCGATCACACATTTGTTTGTTCACTTATCTGATCATCGAAATTCCACGTGGAAGAGCGTGTGTGTGTGGTTGGTCAGGGAAGCTTTAGTGCTTGCACAAACTGTTTTGGGGCACAGAGGGGGGGGGGGATCGTGCAGACGAATGCCCTCCGCTTCTGCTGTGGCCAGCATCCGACAGCGAACTTGCCTCGATAATTGCCCAAGAACTTCATAAAGGGGTGGGAAAGCATCGGGCACGTCCACAGTGTGATTTGTTTCAGCTAGCTGTGAAACCACTGCACTGGTGAGTGACTTAATCTTTTCAGTGTTCAGGCATGCGGGGTGGTAATCACGAATTCGTTCAGACAATCGCCTGACCGTGCAGCCTATGTACGTTGAGCCAAAGAAACAAGTAAATGAGTATACACAGAATGTGACCACAGAGTCTGGAAATTGGTTCTTCAATCGCAAACACACAAATGGCTTGGGCGTGAACAACACACGAAGCTTGGATGTATAGAAAGTTTAGTCGATTGCGTCGGATAATCTTCTTTGTATGATCCCAGCTGATGCGTCCCCTTTGAACGGCAAAGAAATTTACACGGATTTTTTCCTAACCACGGTGTTTTGTACAAAGCTTTCCGTGCATTGAATCATCATGTTGACTAAACGCTCCGGATACCGGTTACGTGCAAAGATAGATTTTTTTCATACACAGGTCTTCTTCTAGCGTGACCTCACTGCAGATCTTTCATGGCCTCGCAATGACTCGAAACGCTTTGGGTACGTCTACATGATGACCGGAATCTAACAAATGACGGGCAATCACACTAGGTTGCAGTTTACCTCGGCGAAGACCAAAGGTTTTCGAGATATGTTCACACATTCTGGTTGATAAATGACGATGTACAGCTGACCGCAGGTACATTGAAATGAATAGATGCAGTTGAAGGTAACACTAAGGTCCTCTCGATCCAGCTTCAATCGGACTCGCGAACCACTGTGCGAGTTTGTGTTGGGGAGTGTTAGCCATCGATAGGATTGGTTGCAGTGAGATCTCCGATTTGTGAAATTTCGGCATGATCACATATTAACGTGTGTTTGCAGCTGAATGTGATCACGTAAAATTGATGGTCCATATCAATTCCGCTCACGTTTGTCTTCTTGTGTTGATAACAGCAATTAATTGTGCGGGATGAAATGAAAAAGAAACTGAACAGTATGGATTGGACTATAAATTAGCATTAAACAATTAGTCTTGCTCACTCGGATCTGCATAACAGTTTATCGCCGACATATCAATTACTCAAGCCCCGACAGGAATACTAAACATACCATCTTGCGTAAAGACCGACATAAAATATTTAAGGACAATAGGGTTGTCTCCAGTCCAGATAATGATAATTTCCGTAGCAGGGCACAAATTGTGCAGTTTCCTCTACACGATGTAACTTGACTTTGTGAAATTCCTGTGACTAACTTGGAATAGATTTCTGACAGTCTATAATCTTTTCTTGCTTACGGTCTTTTCCGTTGAACCTAGCTTTTTATCACACATTTTTGAACGCCTGATTGACTGTGCTGGTAGTCTTCCAAGTTGATCCCACATAAATTAGAAGTTGAAAAGAGAAGTTAATTTGAAGGTTACAGAATTTACCTCAAATGAAATGAAGTATCTACTGAATTCGCATTACTCTAAACAGAGGTTTACTTTGACAACCTGAGGAGACTCCATTTCAACCGTCCGATGAAAATCTCGAAATATCTGGTCATATCAGCCGATAAAGTTATTAGTAAACCTAAATGTTGATAGGTTTTCTCCATTCTAAACAAGTCGCTCACTTCTGTCCTTGGTACTGCCCAAACTTTTCCAATACCGCGGTCAAGGGAAAGCGTCTTATTCTCTACTGATCAGTGATTATCTGTCATTTGTTTCGACTGCTTGCACGTGAGATATTGCCTCCAGGTCACGTGACTGGTCACCAACACAAGCACTGCACCTTATCATGTCACCCCCAAAATACTGGTTTTTATTATTTTTTCCGTGATCCACTTGCGTATATGGCTAAGATAGGCACTTTTAATTGACCCTATTTTCAATGTTTGACAGTTTACCCTAGTTCTTTGGTGCCCATGGATGGTTGTTCAGCAGTTGCACTTTCCCCTTGCTGTTAATACACTGAAACATGATAGAGGCGAATCTCGGACAGCCGATCCGCTACAAACTGCGGAAAACTGATCGTTTTCAGAGTGTACAAGAACATTCGTCAAGCCAAAAACCAAACTGCCGCTGATCAAGTTGTTACATCAGACACGAGACCATCTTTTCATCAATGCGATGAAAATAGGTTGTTATCAAGTTATACAAGAAAATCGCCATCTACCATTCCAACGCTAAGTAAATTGATTTCGTTACCTTAAATAATATTAAATAAAGAAGAAAGAAACCTGTTTCATAAATGGCTGATTGGAACTTTATACGCTCTTGAAATAAATAATTTAGCAAGCGACCACATTTATCAGGTAGTGTACTTTAAAACTGCCGTCATGTGAATTAGGGACCTCAAATTTTGAGTGTCACTGTACTTTGGCGGTAAAACAATAGAACTGTATATCGACAGGTTTCGCAAATTAAAAGAGCTACCCTAAACCCAGTCATTGAGGTCAATAGGCAAAGCCATATAATAGGTGGTTATCCTAGAAGCAACTCAAGTGTATCGTAACCTGGAAAGAAACAATCACAGTCTGAACACAAACAAAAGAAATGAAAACAGTAACAAACCTTCAGGAATTTTCAAACGTTCTACGACAATAAAAGCCCTTTAGATCGGAATTGAGAACGGTAGGCATTCAACAGTGTGTAACGTAAATATCCGTTTTTAATATTTGTTTATCCTAGCGATGTTCCTATATTTAAAATGGCATTAAGTAGCTGCTTTTTAATTTGGTGTTTAACTAAAATTATTATTATTATAAAAATTACAAAGTGGTCATTTTGTGGCCTGAGAACGACTCAAAATCGCAATCAAGACAGAACGATGAACTTCTCCCCTCCCACCGTCACCCCTCCCACCAGTTCAACCGACTGGNCCGACTGGAACACAATGAGAACAGGAGACAAAAATAGCCAGCGTAGAAGAACATATATATAAACAAACCGGTACAAGCAGAACACGACCGAAGATAGGGCAATTCAGCACAAAAACAAAAATGTTAATAGCTGTTTCCTAACACTGGTGCTGAGGAAAAATCATTCCATGTTGAAATGGTCAATTGTTATATTAAAAAATGCCTTTGAACCTGTACGCATGTGTTTAATTAATCGTAATGAGGGCAATTAGAGCCAAAATGCTGTTTTCTGATGAGTTAATTGAATTTATTGATCTGTTGATTTTATTGTTCACCGTTTCTGACCGGAACTGCTCAGGACAATAAAATAACAGGGTGTAGTGTAAGAGATATGGTCATTTGGTGAGAAACAGTTCAGCGTCGAGATCACGTTCCATTGTGCGGGCAAGTTTACAAATTCACTTGTCTGCAACATTCACACCAACGACACCCGTTAGAAAGCAGTATATTTGGTTTATTCGATGAACAATCAAACTTAGTTCAAGTAAATTGATCTCGCGTAAGTACAGAACATTGATCTGGTGGACACTCATCACGTTTTATCAGATCCGGATGGTGCGCAACTTTTCTGTGATATTTCATCTTAGTTCACATACAAACACGAGTGCTTTTTCACCGGAATCCTCTAGTGAAAATGAAGTATTAATTGCGAAAAGGTTTCCAGTGATAATCGTGACGAAGTCTGCCTCCAAAGTGGGGGAAAATTATGACAAAATGTTTTGAACAAGTTACTTTTCCGTCCCGTTACAAACACTTTTCCGTAATAAGTAATACACACATATATAGTAGTACACTGGTATAATTATAAATGAATGAATAAGATTCTGTTTGTCAACTTATGAAATAATCTAGCGTTTCATGGGACAGTTTCGAGGTTAGGTAGATCAAAGATCTCGGCTCCTAAAAATATTGTTTTTTTTTTAAATTGATATTTGCTTTTCGGCCCGTCAGATTAAGAGTTGATAAGGAATCAAAATAAAAATGCATATCAAGTGATTTCATTATCAGCACTTGATTCTCCATACTACGGTGAAACTGAAATACTTTTGCAATTTACCAATGCCTTCGTAAGACCTGTGGGCTTTGTTTCATATTTAATCTGATACCGGTACGTCAAACACCACAGGCGTTCTCATTGCATACAAAGATTATTGTGACAAATCTGGCCATCAGTTGATTTAGAAAACTCACGTCCTGGTCGAATACCAGAAAATGCGCGAACGGATTGACCAAAACAATCATCAATATTATCATTCACATGATGAAACAATACTACGATTCGGTGTTTCGCTTTGGTGCGTTAAATGTTACCGGTAACAACAAATGTGGCGATTTCGATGCATCTCAGCATGGTGGATACTGCAGAAAATGCAATGTTTATATTAGGGATTTAGCATGGCAACACAGTAAAACAAAATGCTTTAACAAAGGCAAAACTTAAAAGAAAGAAAGATTAAGAAGACCATGCGACAGACTAACAAAAGGTTTTATTTGTTGGTACAGGGGGCATTCATCAGTTAACAGCAATTTCAGCAAACCTAAACAATCATGCACCTCGTGACTTGTAGACAGTCAGAAACGCTATGCTTCGGTCTATCTAGTGTTGCGTCCTCATCAGCAGATGTTGAGAAATGGCCGAGGACGGGGTTTGGTTGTTTCGACCGTCACTTCTTTGCAGCGGGCTTGACCTCGATTGAGTCTTCTGATTTTGGACCCAATTTGGAATAAGTTCCACCACCCGATTGCGTAATTGTTACCCTGTTCTGTCCCCATAGGTCGTTCCGCATCCGCGTTGGAATTAATAGATCAGATTAAAGTTGGCGTACAGAGGCAGACGTTCTTTTGCTGTGGTTTGGTTATCCTGGTTGTCCTATTGACTATTGGGAGGCCGGTTGCATAGTAGGTTCGAGCGATTGCTGATCTCGATCGTTTGATAAGCAGACGGCTTACGTCATCACCTCAATATTGGACGTGAATTAATCGCCTTTATGGGGTATCTAACAATACGTAGTATTTCAACAACTCAATCAGTGTCCCGTTTGTTGTCGCTCGTCAGGTATGCGTATCTAGTAATTTCTTGTCACTTCATTCATATACTTGTACCCAGAAATTTTACTTTTCTCAAAACAACATTATTTGCAACACCGGGTAAATTAGTTTGAATTTCATTATATTGGTTCATCAATGGTTTGGTTCTGAAAGAGGTGTCTGAACATTTACCCAGTATTGTAAATGAGGTTACTGAGATGGATATATGTATATACATATGTATATATATATATATATGTTTATATATGTTAATTTTTAATAGAAATAGTTTCTAAGGAATGATTTAAACTTTACAAATTTCACTTTCAAAACACCTTCCCGATTTGGTTCACGTAATCACGTTTAATTAAAAACAATGAAATAAAATCGCAACTTCTAACGGTATTTGATTGACTTAACTCACGGCTGCTGGTTTCACAATCTATGAACGTTGACAGCCAAACGCCACTATCCTTGCGACTGTGTGCACCACACTTCCTACCTCTCAGAATTGTTTGCTTTTCGGTGAACGCTGCATGAATACCAGCCGAAATAATTATGCACAGTAATGATGAATCGGTTTCAAATATGGTTTACTTAATACTGTGCCTTTTATATCCTCATTGGCCGCTCTTCGAATTCACATCTGTTGGTCGAATGCCATTAAAATGCACGAGTTCTCGATTGCCACAACGTTTGCTGGTGATTCGGATGGAAATAACGAAACCCCAGTAAATAAACATTATTCAAACGATGATACAAGGGAACTAAAAACATTTTAGTGGAACCTAAAGTTCAGAATAAATACGCTTCACCTATTGCTTTCCATTTACACGTATGATACTGTAAGCTGAAATGTGCTTCCGAAATGAGAATCGTTGCCCGTATTTCCCGAATACGCATCCTGAAGATCAATGAATCTTAAAATTTCTCATCTATTACATTTACATTGTCTCATCTTGGTTTTGTGGATCGGGAACGTACACGTTTACTGACTGTAATTCCTGCCCTATGATGGCTTCAAGGAGATTTTCACACTTGTCAGTGATCTGCTGGTGAACCGTTATTTCTGCAATTTCTATAAATTATGTTACTTCGCGTCGGTGCATAATAAAGTTTTCAATCTTTTTCTGTCAGGAATTCAATATCAGTCACTTCTCTTCAACCCCTTTGTTTACGGATCTCGGGAAGAAAACCCTCAGATTTCACTCATTACTTCTTCTCCGAACGTGTTCTGTGAAGTATCTTTCTCCAATAACTGTCAAGACAAACTTGTGAACTCAGACATTTGCCTGTTCGTCTAACCAGTTTTGTTTGCTCACCGTTAGCATGTTGCATGTGAATTGTTTTGCAGTTATGGTTTACCGCTTCTGACAAACTGTAGTTCACGACCCTGCGTCGTCTTTTTGTCAGTAGCCAGGTAACGAATTAATAGCATGTATACCCGACACATGCATGGCTTTCTTCAAAATGCAGTACTTCCGTGAATTTTTAAAACTCATCAACTCCGTGCAGTTGTGTTAACTATACGTCAATTTTTTAATCAGATCACATACTGTATATTACCTAACTATTGCCGTTGTTTTGAAAATAAGTTATTGCGTAACCTCTCCTATCTCCTTTCTTCCCCGTATACTGAGCGATAAGAGCAAAGCAAACAGTTAGCTGCATCCTTGTATCCGTGATCGGAACCCAAGCTACTTGTGCGTTTTTCGACAAGCATCTGCAATGTTTTATCCTATATCCCTTATCCTGTTGCAGACGGAAAGTGATTGGACCGGAGCTGTAAATTTTAAGATATTCATATAATCAGTATAAACACATAAATAAATTAAATGTTTCGAAGAATAATGAAATTTAAACCATAATAATAATATCCGATAACGCACGATATGCTTCAGCTTTGTTCACTCGGTGCTTTCATCAACGTTCATCACATCAGATAGAAAAAACATCCACTTTCACAAATCAAGAAAATTGATTTCATTGAACTAGGGACGGCGGATCAGGCAAAATTGATTCAACAGAAGAGGAAAAACCAATACGTTCTGTTACCGAAATTCGGGTCAAAGAACTGGCCGCAAAACTGTTCTTTGAATCTAGGTGCTTCGTGATCGGCAGGCTGAATTTTGACGGAGAACTCTCAGTAGCTAACATGCAGTAGTCGTTTTCTCACATCGGAAATGAAACAAGCCTGCGTGGTCAAAAATTCATCCTCCTTAAGTACAAAACAAAACTGAAGTTGGCGCAGATAAAGAAAGGTATCATGAAACTGTAACTTGTTTATTGTGAAAGCCGTTCGATGTGGGTAGTAGTTAATGTGAATAATATTGTAAATTTATACATTTTTAATCTCAAAATATGTCAACAGACATATCATTCAAATTTACAAGGTTTTTGATGTTGATACCAATTATGTATACGGTAAATGCTGGAACGTAATTTCTGTGTCAGGTTCCAGTTTGGTTAATAACCGTATGCGAATGTCACATTCGTTGGGGAGTGGAGACCACAGACAAAATAATGACATTTATTGATACTTTGAAACAGGGTTTCGATAGTAAAAATATCTGAGTTATTCGCATTTTTCTGCAGAGAACGGGGTTGAATCAACAGCTCAGACTGTTTCTGTCGTTGTTTTACTAGCTGCTCCAAAACATCTACTGGAATAGCCATTTTCCACCGTCGCCAGTTTTTCATTACTCAACGGCCCTGATCAGGAAGAACACAATTCAGTGAACTGGAACGGGTTGACTGTAATTCTGTAAACACGATTTACGAGGTCAAAGGGTGAGAATACAGATCAATGGTCATTAGGCCTGTCAGCACTGGTAAGGTAGATAGCCAAGACCGACCAGTCTAATGTGCCATCCGATTCGAGTGAGGTGCAGCATGGTGTGAGCTCTAATCACAATAAATTTACATTTCCGTGTTTACCTAATGAGAACAGAGTATAAAATCAAACGAAAATAGCTTTCTCCGGCTGCTTAGAACAGTCTTCGTAATGAAAGCGGAACATGGAGACTATTTTCTGGACCCACATCAGCGGGTACTCGTTAAGTCCTTTCCCCGTAAACGTTCGAATTGTGGATCGTTTCATGATTCATGGACTGAACAGTAGCCACATTATCGAGTATCTTCGTATTTCTTATTTTACGTCACATTTTCATGTGAGTAATGATGCACAAACGGCTTTTCATTGTGGCTGACCATATTCCATATTCCATATTCACACACGCGAACCTCCGCTCATCCAACCGTCCACACATCTATGAACTTCATATACTCGAGAAGTAAATATCCGTCCGGGATTTGAAATTTGGCCACTTCTCAAGGAAGTCGGGTGTGTAATCACAGTTGAAGCCAGGTCACATCGGGGCTGAATCGATCATTCATGTTTGCTCACATATCGTCTTCACAGGTGTCGAAAACAAAAATTGAACGTAACCTGACACATTTCACGATTGTTGAGTTCCTGATGCTTTCTTTGAAGATGTCTTAACAACAAATGCTCGACTGTAATTGAGGACGAAATCTGGGCAAAATGAAATTGATAGTTCCGGGCAGCTCTAACTGACTCTGCGGTAAATACTGTTGCATTCTAGGGACGTGACGGTATAGTTGCGTTACCTTCTCGCTCTGAAAGGAGCAATTGGCGCTTAATTCAGAATACAAAACAGTTTATGTCACACGGTATCAATTTACTATCCCACTTACGTGGTTACTAGATCAATACCAGACTGATGTAAACCTCCTTTTGTTGCCAAAGCAGGGGATTTTGGCGCTTTATTGCCGTGGTCTTTACAAATCTTGGCATCCTTTCTGATCGCGCTGGAAGGTTGTGAAGAGTGAGTTAATTCGGCTTGTGAAAGCCTCAAAGCTCAATGGTTACCCAGTGAGATTTATACAAAGGTACAGTGTACAAACCGAGCCCAAGACCTCGGGGGTAAAGGGACCGAAAGGTGACGTTCTCATTCAAATGCCGTTCAAAGGTGATGAAGCAGGCTAACCGCACGTAGTTCGCTGCAA
>UZAN01042959.1:18282-41177 GCA_900618425.1 Echinostoma caproni
TGCAAATCCAATCGTTCACTTCACAGCAACCCAGATTCCAAAGCCCTTGATGAAGTCCCCCAAATCGCACGTAATCTATGAATTTCAATGTATTTGCGAAGCCACCTACGTGGGCAGAACAGAGCGGTAGTGGCGTACCCTAGTGGAAGAACATATACCACTATGGACGGAACGCGAAACGATCATATTGAGGGCTAAACAAACAACCAGTCCATGAGACCAGCAGCACAAAACACCTGCATCATCAGTTGCGCAAAATTTGCAGTAGACTGGCCACCAAGTGGAGCGTAACACTTCTTTTTGGGTTGTTTATACAACCTCGAATAAATGGCTGCCATGATTTTCAAAGGCCACAGCAATAAAGCGCCAAAAGTTCCTGCTTTGGCAGCAAAATGAGGTCTACGTCAGTCTGGCATTGACCTAGTAACCACATAAGTGGGATAGTGAATTGATATCATGTTAACACCTGTGACACAAACTGTTTTGCATTCTGAATCAAGCGCCAGTTGAGATGCAGTGAGATGATCGCGGAATTAATTTGTGCCCGCTTGCGCTACGTTGTGTTCTTTGTTCAACTTTACTTCGGGAAATATTTGCTCTAATGATCAAAGTTTGACAAGATAGTTACCACTGATTTCAGCTGGACAGATGGTGATAGTGACGGTGATACAAATAACAGTTTTCACTTTGGGGGGAGGACAAAAGTAACCCAAGGCTGTCAACCGGTCCCTCGGTAATCTACTTTCACGATTTTATCTGCATTTGCAGCTATTCTTCAGGACTAGTGAGAAGATAAGCGGGAAGTCGTGTCTACGCAATCGTTACATCTAAAAATCAAGTTCAATCTATTGGAGTGGCCAGATTATCGTCTCTTCGTAGTCCTGACAACCGATTGTGCTTTCTAGTTTTCGGAAACTTTGATTTATATTTTACTTGATCGGTTTTTTAACAAGATATTTCAATCCGATCTAAATATATTTGTGGAAAAACATTAAACTATCAATCTATGTAAATAAAAAATAACTCAAATGTTCATTCAATCTCCCACTATCTGAGACCTGTTTCTTGGACAGCAAAGAAATTTCATTTGCATGTGGATGCGTGCACATGGGAAAAAGTGAGCATATTCATATAAATGAAGCGTTTCAAAGAGACAGTTTATACGCTCAAATGTCACTGCTGTTGAAATCTTCAGGTATGAAGTTTGGCACAAGTTTTTTTCAGCGTAGATTATTACGCAGTTTAGTCTCACAATGATAGGATTTAGTTGTGTTTTGTAGTTGTTTTGTCTCAATACTCCCACAGTACTCTTCTCGTGTTTCTGAAAGCGTAACCGAGTTTCTCGGTCACCAACTAAATCCGACCCATGGGATTGAGTCTGGCCGATTAAAAAGGACCAAAATTGGAGAAAGCATACACATGTGTTCCGTTCGAGAACACCCGCAAGTGGCCGGATTAGTAAACAGAGCACTTGATCAGACGGGCTCAAGAGAACATGACAATCCCACTGAGCACAACTAAGAGACAGTCGAATCGTTTTGGTGAGTAAATAAAACATAATCGGATTGTATCATATTGAAGCACCCTTTTTCTCTCATCGTCGTGCATTAATCGTGGGATGCATTCATTTCCTTCCGCTAACCGGGAATACAGACTAATATTACTACATTCACAACGGATCGGCCTTCAAATGCTAGTCTGACGACAATTTATTCTGTTCATATAATCAGATTTGTCCTTCCTTCCTTCCTTAGACTGATATCACATACCTGTGAATTGTTATTTTCTAGTTTTATGTGTAAGGCACATACTTAACCATCTTTGAGACATGACATTATGGATAAGAAAAGCTTTGTGAATTTTCACAGCTATTCGTTGGACTCATACGTTGCTGTTATTTTTGTCAAATCTCTTCATATCTGTGCCTAGCGTTTGAGGCCTCATTTGTTATCCAGAGTAATTTGCATAGAAGCCCAACAACAAGAAGACTCGTATTCCTTATCCAATTAGTTGGATGGGACTTATGCTCAGTTTGTTTGACCGGTGAAGTGGATAGTAGTGGGTAGTATACTTGCGTTCTATCTGTGAGGTCCCGGCTTCGATCCCCAGTTGGGTCGATGGATTTGCACTGCTGATGTGACCCAACTGGGCCAAAACAGCTGTCCAGAGTGCTTCCCAGCTTTTCAGCTCATGTCTCATTTGCACGAACATGGCATCATATGAGGTGGATTTCGCTTGGGAATTGGGTCAACTGTCTTCACCAGTTTTTGCACATCAAATTCAGACATTCGAAAACAAGATTAACCAGGAAACGACCGCTGCGATTCAGATTTGTTTACAAAATCCGTACATGTCATCTTTTGTTGGTTATTCCAGAAATGGCATTATAGAGGCTGATCTTGGCTCGCGGTTATCGTCTTCCCAGCGGTGGCATACTAAAACTGCGGGTAATTTGCTCGAACTCTTCTCGATATTGATCGATTCCAGCTTTATTCAGCTGCCGTCGAATGTAATCACCAGGTTTTGTCAATTTGTTCGTTTTTATTCCTCTATATGCTTGTCTTACGGGAGAAAGGTTGGGAGGTGACTTGTGCTCATTTTACTTCAAACCACTTTCACAGGTCAGGGACTGGGACGCGGGAGTTCCTCGACTCTCGGACAAGTTGCCGCATGCCTTCACTTTTGTACCGAGAAGCTTGCGTGTTTCAAACGTTTGCGATATTACAAAAGGTCTCCTGTTCCACTTCTCCTTTTTTCTTGGCGATGTAGTTTACGGGAGCAGTTTGTACCCACAACATTTTTCTTTTTACATAAGATGTTAGCTAATATTTATCCGCTAAATTTCTATGAGCGGGTACTACGCTTGAGTTTCATCTGTCAGGTTCCGGAATCAATCGCCAGTTGCGTTGATGGACTTATGCACTGTTGATGAGACCGAACCAGGTCACAATACTTGTAGAGTACTTTGTACCTACATTTGCTCCCCACACATAAAGCATCATACATACAAATGCAGACCCAAGCTCAGACCGATTGCCAAATAAATCACGGTGCATTAGCTTTCATAAAATAGAAGGGTCCATGATTTGATCAAGAGCCCGATACTGCTAGGTCGCCGAGGCCAAAACAGGCGAATTTTCTTGGAGAGTTTACAACTGGAGCCTTCGGCTAGCCAAAATCACACCCACAAGGCAGCGGAGCGATCCACTGGGGACCGGTTTCCAGCTCATCGGACCATATATCCTTTGCAAAGGGTCAAATGTCCGAGTTGCCCAATACACCTCGATACCTAATCGAGCTGGTGACCGCTACGATGACAAGGATGTTCTGGGTGAGTGTGATTCATATGCTTCTTGTTGATTAACTTAGAGTCAGGGTATTTAGCCAATTCCACCAAAATGAATTGTTGGTGGTTAACCGGTTGTAGCCCCGGGTAATGGCTTTCCGTCTTCGTACATTAGTGTAGAAAAACAGCTCCGCCACGTAACGGCAGTGAGTATAGCTTTCTGAACAGATGCTATTTGGGACGCTCGGTCGTAGGAGAGCATTTCACGAGATGTAAGAGAAGATTGACTGACCATATCCCGAGACACCAACCCTCGACCATACTCAGGCTTCCACAGGCAGGAGAAATTCTGATATAATGATGATCTTTACTCATCATCGCAAATTAAATATGCCCAAGTTTCTATTGCATTATTTCACTTCTCAGTGAACAATTGTTTTATTTCATCATTTGAAACTCTGAGNTCAAATCCTACCGAGACTACACTGAACATTTCACAATTCCGACACAAGACTTCAGTCGGCCAAGTAACAATAATTAACCTTGTCTTAGAAGTTTATTCGTTGGACTCCGGTGAATTGTAAGGAAAACTTGTCGTACAGTCAGCTAACTGGTGGATACCGTATGCTCCTGTAAGTTGGGTGGGTGATTTCGAATGTGAAAAGATTCGTGCTATTGATGTGCCCCCCCCCCAAATCAGCTGGTAAATTGTGTGCTGTACAAGAGGGTACATGGTTTTCGTTAGTGGGTTTGAACCTCACCGAGATTAAATTTAAAAACAAGACTTCGACCCATCAAACAATTTTCAAATTTTGTCTTTCCACTAATCGGATGATGATGACACGTCTGAGTCCATGCTGGGTGTCATGCTGGGTGTCATGCTGGGTGCAATAATCTGCATAAAAAAGAGGAGGTTACATGATGTGTTTGTGGGTGGAATACTGCCAGGTTGTACAGAGAAAGTACAATGTTCGTAGTAGTATTGGTAGTAGCAGTATTAGTAGTAGTAGTAATACGTATGGAACTCGGAACACAAACCATTCAATAGGAATCACAGGACGCGAATCAAGGATCAGCTCTCAAGGACTGGATTACGGAAGCACTGGACCGCAATGGCACTAACACCCTATGTCCCAAGTAACTGAGATGCGAGGAGAGGACCACAGGTATGGTTATTCGTAGTTGATTTATTGGAAGAAATGAAGACGATTAAATAATATGTACAAAAGTAGATCATTGGTTATCTAGGCTTCCACCAATTGTATTGTAGTATTGCTTGCATAATTCTGCTTCTGTCTGCACNCCAATGGCGTGTAGTCCGAAGCCGTACCTGTGTCATTGACTTCACCTTTCAAATTTGATTGATCGCAGGTTTCCAGAAACTGTAACGCACCGCTCCAGGGTAGGCGTCATCACGTAGGCCTGGATCATCGCAGGTAGGTGAATTTTCTTTGGGAACCTCTGAATAGCCAAAGCCTGACCTGGAGGGCAGAAGGGTGGTGTGTGAAAACCGCAATGTCTAGTTCATCGGATCATGCGCCCTTTGGACGGGGTCAAATGTGAAAGCTGCCCAACACGGTCAGCTAATAAACGGGTCGTATTGTGCGTGTTGAGGCAGGGACATATCAGGAATTACGAGTCATGAATAAAGGATTATAGATGCAACGGAAACACTGAATCACAATAGTACCTGAACGCTGGTATCTCACGTAACCGAGAAGCAGAGAAAAAGTCACAGAAGTAGCAGTTTATCTAGTGGAAGAAATCAATTAAATATATATGCAAAGAAAATGTATTGGTTATATGGGAATCCATCAATCGCGTGCTTGTATTATTGACACCATACAGCTTCTGTTTGGACCGCATGACTTCTGATTGGTAGACACCGTTGGCCTGTGGCTCTTTATCCAGAACCTGTAACTCGTAAGCGCTTGCGTGGCGTCATCTCGGAACGTTGACTGACCACAACTGTCCGAAAACTGTAACGCGTTAATCCTTGGCTGATGTTATCCCGTAGGCTAGGATCACTACACACATCACCGATTGGACAACACAGAATGCGGTAACCCATGTGACATCCGTTTGCTTGCTTTTCTGAACGGGTTTAACCGTATACACAACCCCCCAACCGAGTCTATCTGACTTCGCAGTCACATTCCCAGCTCATTATGTTCGATTCCGATTGATTTCGGATCAATAGGCAATAAAAAAGTGGCAAAGAATGTGGTTGATAAGATAAACATCAAAGTAAGTGATCTATTTCTGAAAGGAAAGTGGTTATAGATCAACCAAGGAGTCCCACAGCGGAGTGAAATACTGATTGAGATAAGGCTAACAACATGGGGCAGCAGAATATGGGGTGTACTAAATTCTATTGATTGGAACAACAGCTGGTGAGGTGTGAGCTAAGTGGGCAGCGTCCAGCAGTGGGTTCGAACCACAGCTGAGCTTTCTACAATTTGAATATAAGATTTCACTCCCACAAATGACATAATCTGAGCAATTCTTCTTGCCTTATATGTTCATTCGGTGGACTCAGGGAATTCTCACACAACCTTGTTATGGCAGTCGGCATACATCCTACCTGATAGATACCGTCGGCCTCTGTAAGTAAGATGGGTGATTCGAATTTGAACACACGTAGTATGGTGAACAAAGAATAATCGTGTTTGCACAACTTTAAATCCGTATTTAATTTGATTCAACAATCGGTGCTTCACAAGCACTGATGATGTCACCTCGGGTGGTGATGAAACGTTTGCAAACAAATTGCCAAGCTCGGTGAACAGGCGAAATGGAAGTCAGTTCACCCGAGCTACGAGAACGGATTTTCAATATTTTGTCAACATGTTTTGTCTACTGGTATGTTCTCAGAACTTCTCATCTACTGATCTAAAGATGATCGTTTTTCAGGATGGCATACTTTAATCGGTGTTTTTCGGCATAAAAGTATATGAAATTATACCCTAAACGTATATAATTAACAAGCTTTTTGGTGGTACTCTTGCAAACTATTGTATCGAAACCTATAATTATCGTATTCAGTTGTCTGAAGGCATCAAAATAGTCTATCAAGAATTGGAAGGTTCCGTCGATGTAGATCACATGCGTTTAAAGCAATTGGGCATTCCATCGATTCGATAAACAGCGATATCTTCCGATGCAATATGCACGTCACCAACGACTGAATGAAATCGATCCAGCTTTGGTGCACCCGTTTTATTACCCTGATAATTTTAAAGAGCTGTGCAGACGAAAGGAATGACTTTGTTGAAAATCTCGACGGGGCAGCTGTAATCCAAATATAAACTCCAAATGTTTCGCACCAAGAGGTGAAATAATTCCAATCTCGAAAGTGAGACAATGAAATCTTAATAGCCCACTTTTTTCTACGCAGAGGGTAAGAGGCTCGTGGTGGTGATGGCGCAGTGGTTTAGTCGCTTCATAGGCGTGCTTTGCACCCTATAATCCGAGGTTCGAACCCCACCACTGCACCCAACTTCAGTGGTAGGCTGCTTTGCTTTCTTCCGGTTAAATATCACGGCTAACCTAGAGGGGCCTTACGTGGTTCACCACTCCACGTCCCGGGGTTTAGTTTCCCAGTTTTCATCACTGAACAGCAGTTTCTCGTGACTATGGCGTTTACCCCGTCTACTGTTCACCACACGAATGTGTTAAAAAATTTGCAGATCCGTTGGTGAACGCAAAGGGTGAGATCGACGAATTCAATGTTCTGGTCCGAGATTCCAGGTGAGATTTTTTCCGTGGTACCAACAATAAACTATTGCTAATGATGCATTCTGGAATGAGATAACTCAATTCACTGTTTTGTGTCCCACTGTCATTTTGGATATTGCATTGTGTCCACTACCCCATACAGGATTCCCTGATTGGTGAATGCAAACTACTCTATTTAATCACTCTGAAGTTTCGTACTTCGATGTGGTGACAAATGATCTGCGCTGTGTGATCTGTGATCCACGATTGTTTCGTTCAAAGCTCACTACATTCGGTGTTTCTAATTCATCATTCCGGACGTCCCAAATGGAAGGCAGGTGTCAACTAATGGCAACCGTGGGGACAAAACTGCTCACCCTTTTTTATCGAATTAGTCGCTCCACTCCGAATAAGAATCTGATTAAATTTTCCAAACATTTGCAGTCGAAATCGCATGTTTGACAAAGCTATCTCACAACTCATTCGGGCGACGCAACCAGTAATGCATTCACATCAGTTCTCCATCTAGTCCAAATTGATTTCTATCGTTGGGTTGGTACTGCTAGCTGAAAGAAAGAATAAAGCCAATTCTGCGTGAATAGTCATGATAGTGTCCACAAGATGGCTCCATCATTTATTCATTGAATAACGAATGGCATTTCTTACTTTCACCGGGAAATAATAAAATATATTTTCACACAACAACAAACGTTTCAATTCTAGAAACCCTTAAATCGGCTGAAACTCATTATCTCCAACAAACGTGTATAAAGGCACATTGTTCTGGGTTGATTTGTGTCTCACTTGATGTGGTCTTCCTCAATCTAATGTGTACCGGATTGAACGAGACGTCTTGATTAGTTGGCATGACAGTGAAACTGTTCTCCAAAATTGTATTTACTTGTTTGGTCGTTGTGCGTGATGCGATTATTAGAGAACAATGCCGCTTGAAGTGCGTTCACCGTGACCAGCTTCTCAATAGGTGACGTTTCACACTAGAACATCGCAAAGTTTGTCATTTCCCTGTGATTGCTAAGTTGCGGTGATAATACACTCGGTTATTCAACTTTCAACTGTGCAGTTATCGAATTTGCCAAGACACTCTCTATGTGCAAACTAAACATGTCAATGAATTACAATAGAATAAACTAACTAGATCGGTCTTCTCGTGCCATTCAGATTGGCTTGGGGACAAAAATAACCGCAAGTTTTACGCTTATCGCATAACTTTGTTTTCAATTGACGTTTTCAGTTCACTCTATCAGAGGCTGACTTTCTCCCGCCTTCGGACGGCTGTCGACGGTGGTGGTGAGTGAGTGATTATTTCTGCGGAAATTTATTCTGTCTGATATTGTTATCCTCTCTGATCGGTTATGGTTCAGGAACTCCTTTGACACTCATCCGGTAGGCCCGTTCTTATGTGCACAGCTGCTCACTTATGTTGAAATTGTACAAACACACACACACAGGCAGAGAGAGAGAGATGGAGGAAAGTAAACACAGAATTACAAGTAAATTGTCTAACTGGTAATTCTCGGCCCCCAAGAAAAACGAGCGAGATGAGGAAGAAGTAGGAATGAATCTTTCTGTCTGACATAAACGAATCCATCACTTTGGCCCTCGTCTCCTAATGGGCGACGTTTCCTCCGGATTTTTAGTTGTTGATCACATTGCCCATCCTGTCCAACTCCCTCGGTGGGTTTTCGGTTGTTACGAGTGCATCTGACCAGTTTCCAATGCATGTCAGATCGGGAGGAAGTGGTTCACTCCACACCATGAACAATCAATGACAAAAAATAATGTTTTTATTGGTTCACATGGTAAATGAAACCGGGCGATGGTGGCCCATTAAATTATCACCCCGGAACTTCCAAAACAATCGTCTGACTTTCTCTATTTTGTGTTGAATGGCAATCCTTTGATTTTCCGCTTCCTCGTTCCTGAAAATTATATCTTTGTATACTTAATAAAAGGAAGTAAAACTTATTGATTTATAGGGCATATGAGATGGGTAGAAAAAGGTGGAAGTAATCGCACAAGAAAAAAATAAAACAGAAACCGAATCACGTGTTGTGAACTTGAATCGATTTATTGGTTCTTTTTTTTTGTCAATTTCAACTTCGTAATTAGAAAAATATTCTGTCGTATCATAAATTGCGTGCCACTACAGACCTCATATGGATTGTTATATCCCATCGAATAACTAAGTTATGCACAGGTTGCTGAGCGATGTGTTCCATTCGACATACTACTAGCATACTACTAAACCACCGTACAAATAATTACGTTCAAAGTACGTTGTTCATCGCAATTTTCTCCGTGAGTAGGCGGATTAATCTGTTAATTGTTGAGAAAATAAATTGGTCATAAAATATTATCATTTGTGCAGGAGAATCAAGTAGAAACGCGGATAAATTTTATTTTGACATATTGCTTCAACCATTTACATGTGTTGTTCGATTAATCAGCAGATTGATTCAACGTCAGTTGACTGAGTTTCTGAGTGCAAAATTATCAGTTATCAACAAGTTATGGGATCCTAATAGGAGTGTATACCATTTTAGAATGAAGATAGAACAATACAACGTTTTCGCCTTTCTGAACTTGCGTCTTCATCTTACAGAGAATGGCCACAATGAACGTAAGCGCACGTGGGTAGGATAGTACAGACACTTTTACAGTTTCATCCCACTGAATTTCAAACGGAATTCAGTTAGCTGTCTTGCATACAGAGCGAATGGAAGTTATAGTCCGGAGACTCGGAACGAAGAGTTGATCTATGTAAGAAACATTCGCAGAAAGAAACCCAGAGGCGTTTGTTTGCGGACATTTGAAATCAAAACCAAACGATGGAAACGTACAACTGAATAGAAGGAAGGAGGTGTTTGTCAATGTCCTGATCATGGGAGACAGGGTCTCGATATCCTGGAGCATCGGTTATCAAAGCCGTTACCAATCGTTTCCCAACCGCGCATTTAAGACTTTCATTAAGGAATAAGCCATTCATTGTTCAACAGCTCAAGGTCAGATTGCATCACCAGTCGCAATTCCTTGTTTTATATCGGTTTACATGCATTTGTAGTGCTCGCTATATCGGACACTACGAGGCGTTTACCCAGGAGGATACCTGAACATTGTGCAGCCGGTCCTCAATAAGGAATAGTCAGATACTTGAACAGCTCATTCCTGCACCATCTGATCGACAGTGGGCACAGGTGTGACCCAAGAGCATCATTTACAAGTTTATCCACAGCACCTGAAAACCACACCAAAGGATTACGTAAGAAGATGTTGACATTTGTGGAGTTTATAGCAATAAGGATTATGAAACCGGAGTTGTGCAAATATTATAATGTGGTTCAAGCACTGCAGTTAATATGGCCACGAAAGTGAGTGCTTATATCCCTGTGACATATTTTCTCTCCTATCTACTCCCCTCTCCCCACTGCTCAGTTACTGTTACTTCACAATTTCACACCTTTATTTATTCTTGATGGTGCCTTTCATATTATGTTCAGTTCACGCATGCTTTACCCGACGTTTCCTTATCCACTTATTGTGATCTCATGGCCTTATGCAAACCAAACATTTGGCACATAGACATTCGTTCAACATCAGCATATGCCTTTCATCATCCTACAATATAATCGAATATTATATGTAAATGACTGAAACGATAGATCGAATGAAAAAATTGATTCCGTACCTTTCAGTTTTATGTTGGCAAGCTGAGTAGTGGTCGGTACCATTTTCGGGTTTTGTACCAAGCGTTACTGAGTACCGTTTAGGTAACAAATCATGTTTGTTTCATTTTTTTCCTTATGTTATATGTCATAGTGACCGCGTCCGAAATATTTGTTGGTTGAATAGGGTGTTGTGAAATCAACGGGAATTTTCAACGGCGATCAAAAAGTAACACTTGTAAACCTCTAAATAGTTGATTTCAACTGAGACCCACGCATATAATGCGAGTCGTTGAGTTACTTTTCCACAGGGAAATTTTCAATCTTCAGGCTCCGTTACACGACCTTAATCAGAGTTTTCGATAAATGATTCGCTTTTACAGAATATTTGACTATTTACATATATATGATGCATTAGTCGTGTAAATGAGGTTTGAGTTGAAAAGCTAGGAAGCACTGGACAACTGTTTCGACCCTATTGGGTCTCATCAGCAGTGCGAATCCAACAACCCAACTAAGGATCGAACCCGGGACCTCACAGTAGAACGTAAGCATTCTACCGAACGGTTCACCAGGCAGCTGATCGGACTGTTTCTCCTTTTGAATTTACACTTTACCCTTTCCATTTCTCCAGTTCACGGCTCAGTAACACGGCACATTTATCATATAAAGAAATAAAATCATTTATTACTCTCATATTTACATAATTGTTCTGCGTTTGTTTACTCTAAGCTCACCTCGATCCAGATCTGATGATGATGACTTTAATGTAAGATATCGGTTGGCTTGAGCTCCTCCGTTCCAAGCTACAAACATATTCTTGTTTTGTGAACGTGAAAGCGCTTTTCGCTGTATTTCGGCAACTGTATAACTAAGTTAGTTCAACAGAGCAAGACTAGAACAATGCAGTTCTTACCGTTCGAGTGGAATCACAATGCAATGCCCAATGTTAACTGTCTGATGGATAGATATTAAGCAAGATTTCGGGTATTCAACCGAAACGATGTGCGATTTGAATCAATGCGATACGCTCAACGAACAACTTATTTATTCAGTAACTGTTTTTGTCCAAATAGTCGCCCACGGAGCATATTTCAAAAAAAAACAATGTGACGAACAAGCTCTTTTTCAGATATTCCTATTGATGTCAATACATCTCAATACAAATCAGTATTACGGGAATAAAAGCTATTTCATCATGAGACCGGAAATCGGATTCACCACAATCACATTTGTGTTTGTCCAGTCATCTCATCATCGAGATTGCACGCAATTTGGTGTGTTTGTATGTGGGTGGGTGGCCACAAAAGCTTTCGTGCTTGTACAAATCATTTTCGGGCACACGAAGGGGACTGTGCAGACGAATAGGGGCAGCCTGTGCTGTGGCCAGCATCCCTCAGCGAATCTGCCTCGATAATCATCCACAAACTTTATACAAGGGATCGGAAAGCCTGCTGCACGTCTACAGTGTGATTTGTTTTAGTTGTTTGAAAGCACAGCACCGGTGAGTGACTCAGTGGTTCCGCTAGTGAGCCACGCAGAGTTGTGTTCACGAATCCGTTCAGACAATCACCTGAACGTGTGATCTATGTTTTGTGAGATAGACAGAGAAGGATGAAATACGGTGATATGGCCCATCAAAATGTTTGAAAATGTAAAACGTGATTGCAAGCTGCAACGATCCGACACCCGAGAGCGATTGTCAGAATCATCAATGAATCAATCAATTTGGGAAAATACTGACAAAAAATTTACTTTATTAGTTAATTTTCCAATTTTCCAAAATCCATGCGTTCTTTTGCAACAAACGTACATTCAATAATTCAACTGGTCCGTTGAAGGCAGCTGAGAATCGGGGCAAGTGAGATTGAAAATCGATTAATTTAATGGAAAGAATTCACGAATATCGACGCACGCATGGAAGAAGACCTGTTGATTAACCACTTGATCAAAACAATCCCGAGAATTATTATTCTTATGATTTAGTGAGCTAGAACGTTTATTTTTTTGTTCAAAACATTAATCATTTATTAAATTCAATCAGCCCAAAACGAGTTTCTAACGTTTTCTTTATTAATTTAATTTTTCCACTCTTGCCATTATCACAAAAAATGCTTATTGAATAAAAGTATCGATTAAATCTTTTGGAGAAAAATCGCTGCGGTGGAGTATGGGTGGATTTTAAAGATTTCATATGTGACAGTCATTAGGTTCCCACTCCATAGTCATTCTTCGTTTTAATTTTAAAAAAAATAAAATGCACTTGCAATTCCGAGTTACTCGATGAATTTGTAATTTGTGTCGTGAGAAAACGGAATGAGTGAGCAAGTTTTAAAACTGAAAATATATTATTTAATTGATCACACAATAAACTCTTTTTTGCCCATTTTATCGCATCACGTTCAAACAGTCCTTAATCTGCTTCCTGCTCTTCTCCATCACGCCAATTGTCCAGACTTTGCCCAGGGATAATGAGTTTTTCCACCCAACCCGAAGCTTTGCTGTCGTTTGAGTTCAGGCGTGCTTTCAGACCTCACGAACTGCAGACAAGCTGCCGAAATGAAGAAATGACTGCGTAGTGCCCATGTGCGACCTAAACACACACACACACATACGATCCCGTCGCGCATAGATGCGCGCCTAACGGATGCGGATTATCGAAACCGTTCCGGGGTAAGTTTTATGCCTTGGAAACGTCATCTGAGGTAAATCCCTTGATCCACTCCAAGCACAACATCGTGAATTCAGATGATCACCGGTGACACGGAATATTTTAAGTACGTTGAATAATACTGTATTTTCTTGTTTTATTTGTCTGGATGTACAAAGGGCATGCTCGTACAGAACTTTATATAATGAGTTGATAAAAGGAAGCTCATCACCCGGGAGAAAAAACATGTTCATTTAGCCACTTGATCACTAGTCTGTCCGATCCTAGATCAACTGTCTCAATCATTTCCGGAGCCTGAGCATCATCTGTGAATAAATTGCTTCTTTTCAATTAATTAAACTGATTTATTGCTAATCAGTCTAAACGGGGAGCGGGGACTTTTGGAGAGAGAAAAACCATCGTATATGATATTTTAGCAAATCCATTTTGCTCGGTTTTGGGTACGTTCGTAGGCTTGAATTTGTTTTAGAAAGATTAATTTTGCATCTTACTCCCATGTCAGTTACCGTGAGATTGCAGTCAGCTAAAGCTTCCATGTGACCAACACTCACCTCAGCTTGTAGTTCTCTCGTGTCTGTGCTATTGTATCACAGAGAAATCGAAGCCAGTTGCTTCGATTACCCCAATCCAGGGATATAGCACAACCCAAACTGAAATATGGTCGTTCCGCATTCATCCCATTACAGGAGCATAGTGTAAGTGGCGTATCCATAGTATCATGTCCCTCAGTGCGAAAAATCGATGCCACTATATCTTGTGATCGGTAATACGTAACTTTCTATTTAGAGGTATCATTGATTTGCAATAACGCAAATCATCCAAAGCAGAGCTTTTCGTAAATCAATCTCCATCGGAGAGTACGCTCATTTTTGTAGCTTTCCCTTCTGTGAATACCAACACCAATTGCCTCATCAGATGTTTTTCATACCAAGCACATGTGATTTGTAGTATTGATACATTCCAGTTTGGGATAGGTTTTATTCATGACGTACTTAGGTCAAACGGTTACCCCGAGGCTTCTGCTGATGATGAAATTCAACTCAGTCAAACGTTCGCACACGAACAGTTTCATCAACGTGCTATCCAGCTAACTTGATCTCTAGAACGTTCCCTGCCCCTCAGACTTACATGCTCACTGTCGCTCTGTCCTCAGTGTTGCAGTAAACAAAAAGTAATCTGCCTCAACAGTCCATATGCTCTGTTTTATATCTTTTCACATAGACTTGAAAGTGCGTGATGCATTGGATACAGAACCAGACGATTATCAAAACGTATTGCTGAGCACTGACTTCAGCCCTCTACAAGGGAACGATTAGATACACATTTGCATCTCGGTTCTCGGTCATCTCGTCGATAGCGAGCATGTTTTGAACCAATGGAATACTTTCAGCATAATTTGCACCATCCCATCGAGAAATGCTAAAGGAATTAGAAGGCGCGTTTTGACCGCAGGTGAGGCATTTGCGGTTGGCATTGTCAATCCTGAACTATGTGATCAAAGGAGGCTCGTCCATACACTGTTGTTCACCCTGACCTAGACAGCGGATTGATTGTTGGTGCAACGCTGGCGACGGGATCAGCCATGCTTATTTCATATCCATTAGGTAGAGCAGTGAAAGCGGTTCCACTAATGATGCAACTGATTCACACCGTCTATATCCACCGCAGCAGGTGCGCGAAGCGAAGGTTTGATGCCAAAAATTCGCATGAGGGCTTTCCAGGTCTCATGACCACCTTTATTGTAAAGCCCAGCACGGGCGTATAAAGAGTTTAGCCTTCCAAGTTCGGCCCGGATGGATTTAGAAAGGGAGGGTGGCGAGGTGCGCTCCAACATGATTTTATCGGATACTTCCCATCCTCTTTACTCCGTCCTTATTCAGTGCCTTTCTCACTGATCCACCCGTTCCACTCACAAATTTATAAAGACACGCACTGAAGCTTACAGGCGGTCTATTGCCCCCTTTTTGTTGACATACTGTGGCCATGTGTTAGTTGAATATTCACCTTTTGATGTGTATACAGCCATCGCTTCATTTGACCTGACTTGAAAAGCGGATTCTCCTCCCCTCACACTCGCCCCTACCCAACACCATTTACCACAATCTTAACAGTCAATTATTATTTTTCTCTTCACTGTCTCTTCCCGATTACATCACAAGCTGAGCGTGATATATAGTTCACAGAGTATCTTATGTAACGACATCGAGCTCTCCCGAATTCGCTCAACACTTTCGTTTTAATCAATCCATTTAAACATTTTCTTCTCACTCTTCCACAATGCTAGCATTGATTATTGCAGGTCTTATCACATTTACTTACTCTGCGTGCTCGCCTTTGTCATCTTTGTGTTAAGTGAACTGTAATCATTCAACCAGATATCTGTACCATAATCAACACAGGTGTGTCCCCGCCTGATGATATAAATCGAAAAGAAATTTCTTCGTGAACACCTTTTTCTACATGGTCTATGGGAATATTTTACGAAATAAATATCAAATACGGAATAATCCCTGGGGAAATGAGAAGTCACACATGCCGTTACATCGTTGTTGTTGCTTTTGCTGTGGTTGATATCGTCGAGGTCCTCGTTGATGGTACTGTTCTTGCTGCTGCTATTGTTGTTCAAAGCTCGCGTCACTCTCGTTTTTAAACGTGCACATGTCTGAGCGAACCGGACTAGTTCAATAAACTTGCACTGCTGTGACAACTTCATTTGTTATTATACCAGGCTATTTTGAATAATTAAAGGTATTTTTGTACCGAGCTATATTCGTGTAACATCGAGGGGGAGTAAGGTTTGTCGATTTTGAGTGCCAAAAATAAACCAATTTATCCAACACGGTCTTCACAAAACCGCAATTTGACGTGTCGGTGCTTTGTGTGAACATCAAGATTTCTTAAAGGAAGATGAATGCGATTTAAACCAAGATTTAATTCAAAGACCTACTTAACCAGTGAAAAGCTCTTTCGGCAAAGTGGATTGAAATTGCCGGTTGGCTTCGTGCGAAAATGGTCGACGTTTCTTCCATCAGCCTTTCAGGGCCCTCAAGGCGGAACACTGTTATACAAGAATTGGGGATGATGTCAGAAGTAAAATTTTTCAAACACAACAAATACTTTCGGTTGGTCTGAAGTGAATTACAAAGAAAAAACAAACAAAATATTTTTGAATGATAGCTACTTCAAAGTGGACAGCACGTCCGATATCAACATCCTCACAATAAACTGATCACCCGAAAGTTCCAGATTCTGCTGTTGTCTGTTTACGCTTCTGAAGCTGGTTACAAAGACTGAAACCAATGGGAACTGAGAAACCCCATATGAGTGGTTTGCTCAAGATTCACATAGCCAACGGTGCCCAACTGAGACCGATTGATCTTATCACAAGGTCGACATAGTGGACCCTATTTGTAACGCTCTGAAGACTCATTGTATTAAAGACTCTTTTGAACTCGCAAATGTATTAGACAATTTCAGTTTGTATTTCCACAAGATGTTTTCTTTGATGTTCATTCCCTTGGTGCGAACATTCCTTTCCATGGGGTGGCAGACGTTTTGATTTCGGAGGAACAGCGCACAGGCAAATTATTGTAGCAGTGGACAGGCCCCTGAATCCAACATCAGCTGATGTATTACTCGGAATGGTCGGAAGACGATTGAAGGATAATATCTAATGGATGTTTTGTACAAGTGTTGTTTGGTTGATATTTCAAGTTTTACCATTCTTGGTCATTTTTAACCGTTTTTACACTGGTTAATAATATCTATCTCAATCTGTTTATCTTGAAGAGAAAAAGAATGACTGTTTGAATTGTTTAAGTACGAAAATCAGGGGTGATTAGACGGTACCTAGCGATGATCCATCTACGGAAGACCACGTGGAGTGGACAATACTTACAATTTGCTAGTTTCCTCCTGTGGTTCGGTGAAGAATCTTCAATCGAACGGGAAGTATTTGCTCTTCGGACACACCTCAAAGAGAAGAAGCCCATTTACGAAAGACACTACTGGGTAATTGTTATCCAAGTTAATTTAATAATGTGCAGTGCACATGAAGGTCACACGTTGATCCGATCTCGAAAGTACCCCAGAAAAGCGTCTTCCCCGTATTCGCCTTTCAGGATGACTATATCATGAACGACATGCGTCAGAAGCTCAAGGCGGAATGATCTTGAATCTTTTCTGCTGCACACTTCCGATTGACACAGTACACCCAGGAAATTCGTTCGGATCATCGAAAACATGGGCAGCCGCTCAAATCCGCTTCACCTATCTTTGGCCAATTTATTCGCAGTTTTGGTGACACATACATCGGTAGAACGAATCGGTCCCTGTCACAACGAATGTTTGAACACATTCCCAAGTAGTTGGTACACTCAATGACGTAACACAGTCTTATAGATAAATCTCATAATAGAATTCAAGAGTCATCAATCGCAAAACGTATCATTACAATTGGACACATTGTTGACACATTTGTCGTTCAACTCGTGATTGACTAACATGAATTCCGGAATCTTGGTGTGTTACGTACGGCTATCCGAATCAAGTTATGTAACTCAGGCTTGTGCACACGAAGAACAATCAGTCAAACTACCGTGGTCCTGATTCTGATTTGTGCTAGATTCGGCTGTTGTCGGTTGAAACACTGTAGTTATCATAATATTCTTTTATAGATACCTGATGGTTTTACGTTGTAGCGGAATGATTTCAGCTAACATCAACCCGCTGCAACATTGCACCAAAACATGCTCCGTGTATCTAACTTTACTTTTACTTTGCCTTACTGCGACTGGCTTCTTGGAAAGGGTAAGCCAGCTCATGATCATCATCGTGAAGTTCCTTGGGAGTTTGGTACGAGAGACGTCCCCAGCTTCACTCGGCGTTTTTTTTTATTTTGAGGGCGCACATCTAGCCTTTGCACAACTGCAAGGCAGCAGGAAGTAATCCGTCACCTCGGAAGTGAGGGGTCAATAACTTTAGCCTTAAAAGGTCAGTCACATCTATTTTTGTCACGACACTGTTATTGGGCTTGTATGGCCTGGAAACAGGTGCCAAGTGACCAGCCTGAAACCCACCACACTCTGGTAGTACCGCCCTTGATGTTCGCAACTGCTTAGTGGTTGTTGTATTATTCACAGCTAATCTTCTTCGGTGAAAGTATCATCTTATCCACAACCCGGGAACGCGCGTTTATTGGTTAGCTATAAAAGACTACTGTGTTTGACCGATGAACGAAGAATCCAAAACAAGCTGTTTTGTGTATTTGAGTTCCTGATGCAACTCAGATAGGTATAATCCAATAAATCAAGAACACTATCAGTAGATTTTCGCTTTGAAGTTGTCATGTCAAATGAAAGAAGACAACGATAACAGGATATTCTCACAAAGGTAAATGTAAAATCCGAAATATAGTTTATCCTTTTTATTTCAAGTTACACTGGGATTACACCTCGGTCACGTCTCGTCTAACAGAAACAATTTGTGAGGTATTTTGTTGAGAAAAAGCGGAGCCATAGGACAAGCATTACTGGTTGCTCATTTGAACGGAGCAATTAGACGCGGTTATATATTCGGAATGTGCTTGAGGTATTTTGCATACCGTGGATTCAGACAGATTTGGGGGCGTTGATTCCACCTAATAAGATGTGTATATGAAAGTGAATAGTACAGTTCTATCAGGCCAAATAGCAAAGGACTTCCACCCAACTATTCCTGATTATCCAGTACCACGTCAAAAAGAGGCAAAGTTGGCAAACTTTAGGATCTGGAAGGTAAATAAACCTATGGGTGATCACGTGATAAGGAACATTAATTTTCTGCAAACCTGTACTCACACACAGTCTACCGTGCCGTGTGCACACAATGCCCGATCTGATTGTGTACCCAGTCGACCGTTAATCAAGTAAAAAGCTGAACGCCCACCGTGACTATAGATCATCTGATTTTCCGCTTGGTTTTACTGTGGCATCGACATTGATACCAGCTTGTGGAATTACGTCAAGTGTCCACTTTGAGACAAATGAGTGCCTGGGACGTGCATCTTGGTGAAAACTCACAGTTGCTAGTTCACGGCAAATTGTTTTTCCAACAAAGTGAGCCGCGCAACCGAGCAGATTGAGTTCCTTTTCCTGATACAAATCTTTGAGACCAATCAGAATATTTAGAAACGTAATCAATCCTTACGATAGTATAATATTATTTGTCATTTGTAGTAAACTGACCACTGTAATTGTGAATTATTGAGTAATATTTGTTAAAAGGTAAAGTGGAATGAGGTTGGTCTGCGGTAAATTGGTTACCTAGTTTCAGGTAACTGCTGAGTTACATTTAGCTTGGATGCCTGTTCTGGCCCGATTACCGTCAATGCTGATAGCAGACTCTCCCAGCTCGATGTTGCTCTCCCGCGAACAGGTTGAAGACTTAGTCATGCTAGCAAAATGTGCATCTGAAATGAAAATCGCTGTTGCTGTAAAATAACGAATTCGCTGTTAGCAACGAATGTGAACAATTTGAGTAGTCGTTCTGCTCTCCTAAAGTTCCCAGCACTTAATGATATACAAATTGACCTCAGTGTATGAACCAGATGCAGTGCAGTATTTCAAACAACCATTTAACAAAAAGTGGATATTCACTATCGAGCCATTTAAGTCTATGAGAATAATTATAAACTCCTCCCTCCTTATTTTGGTTACTTAATTCGTGGCATACAAGGTTACAGTTTCAGAAAGGGGAAGCAATACAAACTACGTGAAACATCCTTTCCGTTTGGTCTGATTTAGTAAAACAAGCAACTCAAAAAAAACTAAATTGAGATTGGCCAGCAGTGTCACGTAAGCTCAATCGACCCATTTATTCAACCCCGTTAAATGTTCAACGGTTGTGAATCAACTGGCAAACACACTCATACAAAGATAGCATTTCCAATTTACTTGCGGTTTGCGGTATGTTGGGAGGACTGTTAACGGGAATGAATGAGCAATCTCTAAAGTGTTGACATTTCGAGGGGGAAGGGTAGTGGCTATCTGAAATCAATCTTCGTCATTGTCAAACTTCAAGGCTCAATAAAGCGCTTGCTTACCGAAGCGGTTGCTATTAACCTTTTGATGCCTCTTGTGGGAAGCCATCGGGATGCATTTGCTATTGCCAATGTGAATCGTATTGTACCACATTCCCTCCCTCCTCTTCGCTTCACTTAATACCTTAGCCGTGTCGTGGACAATCCATTATCCTCACATTTCTCATAATCTTGTTCCCGTATAGTGAGTGTAACCTCTTCCGATCCAACAGGTTGACCAATTTCCTATTGTATAACCTTTGTAATAGCCATCTCAATTGATATCCGAGTTTGGCAAGGTGAACTTGTCCGCTCCTATTCTATCGTTCACTGTCCAAGCTCGCCCACCAGGAATCGTTTGTCTTTGACCGTTAATCAAATGGGCTCTATGAAATGTAGTGGTACAACCAGTATCACTAAATCTTTCCTCATATTCAGGACTCAGAGACTTTTCCGATACAGATTAATACCCTCGCCTCTCCCCTCAAAAATGGAAGTGACTTTGAATCCAAGCTTGATATTTTTCATTTTCTGTGTACTGTATAGCAGTTATTTGAATGGTCAAAAATTTTGCCATAGCATATTTAAGAAGATGAAGGGTTGTAGCTCCTCTCACCATAGGGTACCAGACAGAGAACGATGCATTTAAAGTCATCTACGAATTGCCCTACAACGTCATTTGGCAACAACCGAATCAGCAGCAATTGAAATCCTAAACCCACTATTATGCACACAGAAGAAAACGGTCGCCGCACTCTAGTAGCCTTACGCCCTCCCCCCTCTCCAAACCTACGTGACGGTCTGAACAATGGCCTCACTCATGTCGTGATGACGCAACATGGCGTGACAGGTCACACTTGAAAAAGGTCATCGGAAATTTCAAGAATTGAACTTGGTCCCTTTCCCTCCTTTCTCCGTTCGCCCCAATTGAACTTGACAGACATTGTTGTTCTTTTCCGTTTAACCTCAATGAGCCAACCCTATTTATTTCTACATTATGTATAAACAAACAACTATAAATGCCTGAAGATGAATTTTAGTGCGATGGAAATGTTTGTGAAAACTAGCAAAGAGCACTGGCCAGTTGTTTCGTTTTGCTTGGGACTCGTAAGCAGTGCGTACTTTTTGTGTCCCTGTCAGGCCTCGAACCGCGATTCTTCTGACTGGGATTTCAAACCCTTACCCTCAGGCAACACTATCGATGGTTATCATCTTGTGCGAATGACTCAATCAATTAAGATGGTGAATGTTTGGATTAGCCCATTCGGTTTTTTCACAGGCACCAGGGACACAGGGACACAAAATGTACGCACTGCTGACGAGTCCCAAACAGGACGAAACAGCAGTCCAGTTCTCTTTGTTGGTTATTACAAACATTTTCGTCGCCCTAAAATGCGAACCAACAGTGGGGAATTAATGATCTCCCAAGGAATGAAACCCACATCGAATCTCATCAACAATGCCTGGTGCCAGTGAAAAAACCGCATAGGCTAAGCCAAACATTCACCTTCTAAGCCTGAAGATGAAGTTAGAAAAATAATCTTGTTCGCTGTACTGTTTGTCTTCTGGTACTCCTACGGAAACGATCCAAGAAACAAATATAAAATAAAAAGATAAAAAGATAAATTACTACCGAATTCGTTCATTCTCTCCCAACGCTCATCGATTAACGCTCATTGACGTAGTGAGTTACCGGTAGGCGGCAGGGGAGAACAGTCATACCATGAAAAGTTCAACCTCGTTTGATAACTTAATCAGAAATGGACTTTCGTCTTTCCGTGGAGAAATTATATTCGCCTAACTGGACCGGAACGTTTGATAGACCCGGTTCAATTGGTGACTTGTGGCGGCAGAGGCAACAATCATTGTGTGGTTCTCGATAAAATGCCTTAGATGGGATTCACTTGAAGGTGCAACGGTTTCATTGCAAGTGGAAAGGACAGATCATGCAGCTAGGCACGGTTAGCACAAACCATCTAACTGAATTTTTTGGAATTGAATGGTCGACACGCTCAATTCTGATATTTCTCCAAGGGACCACCATGAGCGATTGTTGTTCACCAGTTTCATTGGAAATACACCTTCAATGCTTTCCCAACACTCCATGTTCATCAAAATTGGTAAAACATTTCTTGTTTGTGTGAGAGATTTCGTTTTGAACTACTAAAATGGGATCGCAACGTTTCAAAGAGATGGTAGATAGATAGATAGATATTCTAAATGTATACCATTCTTTTCAAATCAAACGGATATATTACAAAGCTTCGGAATACAAACTTGAGATGCATTGGTGCATGAATTTGCTTTATACAGTCCCCAATTAACATGTGAGTAGTTGAGGATTTGATTCGATTATGCGAAAAATTTTGTTCGAAAAGAACGCAAACAAAGCGTGAACTGGAAAGAGTGGAGCCAGTGTACGTCGGTTTCTCGCTTTTCATTTCACGCTTCGTTTGCTCTGTACACGATGAAATTCATCAT